>JAGDYQ010000001.1:35577888-35754181 GCA_021962125.1 Bulinus truncatus | reverse complement strand
CATATCATCTGCCCCAAACAACCAAAATCAATCTTAACAAGTATGGCGCAGAATTCAACAAAGGAAATACCCGTATTTAATCAAGTAATGTATTCAGTAGTGACTTTAAAACATCATGACATGTTGTTTGGTGTTCCAATGTATGGTGTGAACGTGGTACCTGCCTAATGACATGCAGTTTCTCACGCCGTGCCCCGCTCGTCACGGTGCCCTTTGTTTACGTTGAGTTGAGCCCTTGGTGTAGGTATGGCAGCTTTTGTCTTGATGAGTATATATATATATATATATATACCCTGGAAAACTTTTTGCATGAGAGTTATATTCCCTAAGGCTTGATCGGTAGGGTAGGGTATTTTTTGTTTCGGGCAGATCCGATTTTTCATTATTGTATTTTTAACTGGAATACTGTTGTATTAATTCTTTACTTTCGATTTAACGCATAGCCCAAATCGCTTTTATGTATATTATATATATATATATATATATATATATATATATATATATATCCTATATATATATATACAGGTATGATGCTGTTAAATTTAAGTATGGATTAAAATCAATATATAAAATGAATACACTTGCTAGAGACAATAAACATACGTGTAATTAAATTAAATTATTTTTTTATTAATTTTATTTCTAGTTTGTATATATACTTTTTACGAGTCCTGTATGGACAGGATGTTTATCTCCTAGAGCCTATAAACCATTGACAGGGCAGTTTTACGATGCCTTATTTCATCTCCACCAAAACCGATAGTGTAATGACCATCGATGCACCACGGAAGAACTTTGTTGGGTGACTTATTGCAGCCTGAACATCCGGCTCTCTACCAAGAAGTCATCCGGCCACATTATTTTTAGCTCTCTTTAATTTTATTCAAAATCTATCCAACCCAGTTTTTAACAAACCAGAATATGTATTTATTGAGTTACATATTAGATTTAAATATATATATATATATATATATATATGTTGGTTTCGTCTTAGTTATCACAGTGTAGGTCTACTGGTAGGCCTTACTCCTGTTGTTGTGCCAGGTGACCTCTCTGACCTACTTGTTGCTGGAGTTTTATTAGGCTATTGACGATAGGTATGTCGATCAAGTTGCGCTTCATTATCACTATAGCATCACTGTACTGTCACTGTACGGTCACTGTACTGTCACTGTACTGTCACTGTACTGTCACCGTACTGTCACCGTACTGTCACCGTACTGTCACCGTACTGTCACCGTACTGTCACTGTACTGTCACTGTACCTGTCACTGTACTGTCCCTGTACTGTCACTGTACTGTCACTGTACTGTCACTGTACTGTCACTGTACTGTCACTGTCATAATGAAGCTGTACTGTCACTGTACTGTCACTGTACTGTCACTTAATAGTCAATAAACTATCACTATACAGGCCCTTGAAGCTATCGAAATATAGTTAATACTTTCTCATTAAATTATAACTAACTAATTTATTCATTTGGTACACTGCATGTCGCGTATGCCTTCTATCATTGTAATAACTATGCTACCACTATATTGTCACTGTAACTGTGCTGCCGCTATATTGTCACTGCGTTGTGGCATTTCCGTTAGATTCAATTTTAAATACAATTTTTGAATTGCTTCAACTAAGCTTACCGTCCATTGTGTTCAGTCTATATCAAAAGACCTAAAACTGTGGAAATGATAAAACATTAATTCTATCATGACATAAACATTATAAATTTTTAATAAAACACGATCTTCATGCTTTTACCCCCCCCCCCACCCCAAGCTCATGATTGGCACCCATTTTACCAAGTACGGTCCTGAAATATTCCCGAGGTTCTCGCAAAGGCTCGGACGCTTAAGCCCTCGGTCGACAGTATGCGTGTGTGTGAAGTCCCGTAAGGATGAGATGAAATCTCTTAGATCCTATAAACTGCCATGGGACCGTTTGTTCCGGTGCCCTTCATTCATCCCCACCATAGCCGATAGTGCAATGACCATGGAAGCGCCACGGGAGATATTTCCCGAACTTGAGCCAAGACCTTAAAAATTTCCTTGGTCCTCACCGGAGATCGAACCAGGTGCCTTCGGGTCGAGCGCTTTACCACCCAATTACCCGTATAAGTAAATGAGGGTCAAAATTATTGTTTATATTTTGTGTAATTTTTTTTTCTTTGAGTCAGTAGATTTAGCAGATAACGTGTATGTCAAGCCTTGGACTCGAGCAGGACCGTATGCCGTGGGACAGCATTGGTGCATCCTCTCTATGTGAAAAAGTGATTACAAGATCCACAAAGTAAAACACAATATAAACAAAATTACTATAGTTCTGTTTATTTTAAATCTTTAATCTTAACTATAAGTTTGATATTGTGAACGATACGTCGTAACATATTTTCTTTTAATGTCTTCCTATTAACCGAAAGTTTACAAAAAACAAAAAAATCACTGTAAGGTAATGAGAGTTTAGAAACTGGTGCAGTGGAGATGACAGACTAGTACAATATTATGACAGTTACACAGTTGGCTGTGGTTTTCTATGTATTTCATTCATGTTCCACTGTGATAATAAATTATAAGGGACGAAAGCCGTCTCTACCTTAAACAAGACCGAGGTGGTCTTTATAATATATAAAATAGCGATTTGGGTTCTGCGTTAAATCGAAAGAAAACAATTAATACAACAGTATTCCAGTTTAAAATACAATCATGAAAAAATCGGATCTGTCCGAAGCCAAAAATAACCTAGCCTACCGATCAAACCTAAGGGGATATAACTCTATGCAAAAGTTTTTGCAAGGTACAGCTAGTACGCTTATAATACCGCATCCCATATCTCGGACCCCCTGTCTGTCCTGAGCCCTGCGTGGCCCCACATACTTGTAAAGTCATTTTAGCCCCTTATTAGTGCTCCGGGTAAACTTAATATTTTTATTGGATTACGATGAATCAAATTTCTTGACCAGCCCCACCCCCACCCCCCACAGCCATGGGATACCCTAGACAGCCCCAGCCTGCCCGTCCATAAGTCGTTTCCTCAACTTCTTTGGTTCTCCGTATAATATTAGTCATTAAATTAACTTTTTTTATTCATTTTTTCTTGTGCTTTTGTTATTTTGTGTATTTAAAACAAACACATTTTTTTCGTAATTATTCTTATATATTATTTCTGCTGTTAATGTAATTGTGTTTATGTTTGAACTAATTTAACACTGAATTGTGTACACAGGCGCTGATAGCCTTTGGCTGGCTGATATCTGCGTCCGTAGCAACGGCCCTGACCTTCTCCGTGCACATTGACCCGGAGGAGTTTGACGTCATACCTAACTTGGACAGCGACAGCAGCTTAGCCTATGAGATTGTGAAGAGTCCGCTGTGGGCGTTGTCGGTGGCTTAATTGTGTTCGCCTGTCACTGTGGCCACGGGGGTCAGTTATAAACCGCTAGATGCCAGGCCCGTAGCGTGCGGGGGCCCCTGCAGGGAGCAGGGGCCCCATTACGTTTTGTCTGACCTCCCTCTGCTTGTTTTCTCTACTTAGTAAACATTTATTTCCTGCCCTCCCCCCCCTGCTATTGGTCTGGCCCCTGTTGTAGAATGCCTGGCCCCTGCTGTAGAATTTTCACGCTACGGGGCTGTTTAGATGCTTACCCTATCAAGTACGTTCGAAGACGTGCTAGTCACTTAAACTGATTCAGTCGGATGTAACCTATCACACAAAACTGTGTGATTACAAAAAAAGCGAGGTTAGATTTAATAGCAATGAATTATTTGATGCTATCAGGTGATAATTAATATGTTTTAACCAAATTTTGTAATTTAATAAACACTTTTATAGAATCAATTTATATTAAGGAGACCTATTTTAAGTTTTACTAGTGAAACTTTAATTTGGAGGAAAAAATTCTTTGTTCACTTTAATGCAGTGGATAGAATATAAGCCCTGGTGCACCTTGTACGTAGCCCTTGGTGCATCTGGTATATAAACACTGGTGCACTTTTACATAGCCCATGGTGCACCTGGTATATAAGCCCTGGTGACACTTGTAATAGCCCATGATGCACCCGGTATATAAGCACTGGTGCACCTTGTACATAGCCCCTTGTGCACCTTATGGGAATATGTGGGATCTTATGGGAATATGTGAGAGCTTATGGGAATGGAGCTTATGGGAGTGTGTGGGAGATTATGGGAATATGTGGGATGTTAGGGGAACATGTGGGATCTTATGGGAATATGTGAGAGCTTATGGGAATGGAGCTTATGGGAATGTGTGGGAGATTATGAGAATATGTGGAAGCTCATGTGAATGTGTGGGATCTTAAGGGGATATGTGGGAGCTTATGGGAATATGTGAGAGCTTGTGGGAATGGAGCTTATGGGAATATGTGAGAAATTGTGAGAATGGAGCTTATGGGAATATGTGGGAGCTTATGGGAATCTGCGGGAGCTTATGGGAATATGTGGGAGCTTATGTGAATATGTGGGGGCTTATGGGAATATGTGGGAGCTTATGGTAATATGTGGGAGCTTATGGGAATATGTGGGAGCTTATGGGAATGGAGCTTATGGGAATGGGGCTTATGAGAATGGAGCTTATGTGAATATGTGGGAGTTTATGGGAATATGTGGGAGCTTTTGGGAATATGTGATAGCTTGTGGGAATGGAGCTTATGGGAATATGTGGGAGCTTATGGGAATATGTGGGAGCTTATGAGCATATGTGGGAGCGTATGGGATTATGTGGGAGCTTATGGGAATATGTAGGAGCTTATATGAATATGTGAGAGCTTATGGGAATATGTGAGAGCTTGTGGGAATGGAGCATATGGGAATATGTGGGAGCTTATGGGAATATGCGGGAGCGTATTGGAAAATGTGTGAGCTTATGGGAAAATGTGAAATCTTATGGGAATATCTGGGAGCTTGTGGGAATATATGGGAACTAATGGGAATGGAGCTTATTGAATATGTGGGAGTTTATGGGAATATGTGGGGGTTTATGGGAATATGTGGGAGCTTATGGGAATATGTGGGATCTTATGGGAATATGTGAGAGCTTATGGGAATGGAGCTTATGGGAGTGTGTGGGAGATTATGGGAATATGTGGGATGTTAGGGGAACATGTGGGATCTTATGGGAATATGTGAGAGCTTATGGGAATGGAGCTTATGGGAATGTGTGGGAGATTATGAGAATATGTGGAAGCTCATGTGAATGTGCGGGATCTTAAGGGGATATGTGGGAGCTTATGGGAATATGTGAGAGCTTGTGGGAATGGAGCTTATGGGAATATGTGAGAAATTGTGAGAATGGAGCTTATGGGAATATGTGGGAGCTTATGGGAATATGCGGGAGCTTATGGGAATATGTGGGAGCTTATGTGAATATGTGGGAGCTTATTGGAAAATGTGGGAGCTAATGGGAAAATGTGGGAGCTTATGGGAATATGTGGGAGCTTATGGGAATATATGGGACCTTATGGGAATGGAGCTTATTTGAATATGTGGGGTGGGCACGAGGGGCATCATGCCCCGGGCGCTACTCACAAAGGAGCGCCAAATGGTATATTTTACATATAATATTATATGGTTTTCTAATTGGTGGGGGGCGCTAAAAAGTTATTGTGCCCCGGGCGCAAGTTAAGCTAGCTACAAAACGAAAAGAATACGTGTAGTTTTACGTGTTTAAATGGGGGAGGAAAATTTCCGATCGAATTAAATGTATAAAAAAAAGATTTAGTTTATCTTTTCTTTTCTAAAATATTCTGAACTCGTTTTACCCTGCAAAACCTTTGCATAGAGTTATTTTCCCTTAGGTTTGATCAGTAAACTAAGCTATTTTTGGTTTCGGACAGATCCGATTTTTTTCAAGATTTTTATTACTATTTTCTACGTTTGACGATTTTAGACTGGAATACTGTTGTATTAATTCATTACTTTCGATTTAACGCATAACCCACACCACTATTATTTATATAGATGATTTCCTCCAATGAATTTCTTGTCGTTGTTTAATGGTCAGCCAACTTGGAATATTTCTGCCGCCAAGAAACTATCAAGGGGACTTTTGTCGTCTCCTTAACTGGAGAAATGTTTTAGTGGATGGACTACGCGCTATCATTCATCTGGTTTACTGCTCTGTCTGTCTGTCTGTCTGTTTGTTTGTTTGGACGATGGTTTACAACACAGTCGTAGATCGCTAGCTATAACATTTTTTTAATTCTGACCACTAGAACGGTCACTGGCCAACTCATCAACGGACGACTGCTCCAAATGTAATGTCTTCAGCTGTTCTGTGTGCCCCCCCCCCCCCAACCTGATGGTTAGAGTTTCAAAATGTCAAACTTTTGATCTATTTCTCTCAACTTTTTTTTTGTGTGACCTGTTCGTTATCAGAGACACAATAATTTTTTGTGTGGAAATTATTGTTTGTTGCCTGAATCATTCGTGTAATGGGGCGTTCGTAGCCCGAAGTTCCATTGTACTTTTATCTTTGGTCAATCTTATGATATGCAAATCTGGACTGGGAATAATTTAGATTAGGTTGACTAATCACAGCCTTATATAATTTTTGAATAAAAATTATTTGACAAGGGAAAATGTTGATATTACAATCACGGGCCTCTCGTCAGCTTGGGGGCCCAATTAGAGGGGCTAATCTTTCGAATGGGGTCGCAGGGGTCAACAAGTATTATTATAGCTGTGAGCCGCACTCCGGCAGTTTATAGAGGGCCGCATTATAGTCTATTTCACTGGATAAAAAAATATTAAAACAAAAAAATTACGAATTTATTAAATAGGAGCCGCAAGAAACCCATCAAAGAGACTCATGTGGCTCTCAGAGTCCTTTTTTTTGCCACCACTGATAGTACACATTCCTATCAGTTCTTGAGAAACGTAAGACATTTCGTCTATTTAATTAATTTTAATTCCGACTTATGGAATTCTTTATAACAGCGTTGTCAAAATTTATTTTTCATAATCATCACCATAAGTTAAATAACTTATTATACCATCCAGCTATTAAATAAGTTATTATACCATCCAGCTATTAAATAACTTATTATACCATCCAGCTAATAAATAACTTACTATACCACCCAGCTATTAAATAACTTATTATACCATCCAGCTAATAAATAACTTATTATACCATCCAGCTAATAAATAACTTATTATACCATCCAGGTTTTTTCTTAAATCGAGCACTGCGTATTATACCTTCCAGCTAATAAATAACTTATTATACCATCCAGCTATTAAATTACTTATTATACCATTCAGCTATCGAAAGTTCTAAACCTGGATAAAAAAAATGTTAATAACACATTACATATTCACTGTACATCAAACAATATAACAGTTTGTAAATGTATGAGGAAAAAGTGCAATTTATTAATAGAATAACAAATTTATACTTTTACAAAAATTAAATATCAAAGAACATTTAAATACAGATACTACAATTTTTCGTGTTAATTACGAATTTGTAAAACACAAATAGCTATAATACATGAGAAGAAACATGGTCATATGTATGCATAAAAGAGGTTTTAATTCTGAAGACAAACCATAGAGATTTGAAATATGTACACTATAAATATATATTAATGTTTATAAATGGTTTTCGATTTCGATTCTGTTGTCATTTTTCTTTTACCAGTTGCAGTATTCTATGACCGTTACGGTATTCAGCTACTTGCTGTCACTGATTGCGTCACTACTTCTGGAAATTCCTGTCAGAAATTTGATGCAACCACGTTAGTAAACTCGGGGACATGATTTTCTGGAGAGATGAGGAAAATTTTGGAGTAGAACCCTTGAACATGTTGATATTTAACTTTTCGTTTGTGTATTTAATTATTTATTACACTTGCCAGAGTGTAGATTTTTATTACATGTAACATTTCAATGTTTAAAATAAAACTACTGATGCACAACTGTCTACAAACGTTTTAGTAAGTGTTTCTAAAAATAATTGATCCTATCGTTGACTCTGTTATTATTATAATACGTTTAATTTATATATTTATTTATTTATTGTATCTTTTTGTGTGGCGTAAACGAATATTATATTAGACCACTAAAAATTCATGTGAACAAAATCTGGCTTGTTGTCTCTGAAGAAGTAAACAGAGGGGTGTGGTTGGCAGTGAACGATTGCACTGGTGAGGGGAGGCTCACACACACACACACACACACGCACATATATATATATATATATATATATATATATATATATATATATATATATATATATATATACATATGTATAATATACATTTCTGTTTAAGGAATGGACTGATAAGTGTAAATATCATAAATGGCTGCGATGAAAACATTGTTTCACAACGAGGCTTACACTGTCTGTATAACAAATATATGTTATGTATATTTAAACTTGTAGTCATTTTATTATCAGTGATTTTGGTAACTATATTCAATAAACACTATACCATTATATAGCTATAAAATTCATAAGATTTTTGCGCGTTGTAGTGCAATGTTGATGCAAACTTGATTTACTCAGTGCTGTATTCTTTAGTAGGTATCTATAAAAATTTCACAGGAATATCTGTCAATATTATTGTATACATTTAATCACAAAATTTTAAAATTTTATTGAATTTTTTTTTACTGATTTTTGTATTTGTAACTTTAATAAATGGTTATTTGGTGGATTTTATTTGTATGCTTTATTAGTAATAGTAATACCTTCATTTGTAAGGATGAACATGTTTGCTGCTGAGACTCATCACTTCTGACTGTATGTCCAGTGGAAAGGATGTCAAGTTTATGGCATATTTGTGCTCAGTTTCTATCCATTTACCCTAAAAAATAACTCTTTAATAACAATCTTATTGAAATAATTAATAATATACAAAATTTAAGAAATAATAATTTATTTATTCTCTTAGTATTTAGAATCATAATAAATGGTACATGTATGTTTTTAATTTGTTTTATTATGTAAGCAACTATTAATTTGTAAAGTTGAAACTATCTGCTGAGACTCATTCATATTGGCTGTATGTCAACTTGACAGGTCATCAGGTTTATGGTACCATTGGCTTCAGTAACTATCCATTTACCTCAAAAAAAAAAGGAAAATATTTTGATGAAATGGCTAATATATACAGAGTTTAATTATTAATATTTTTTTTTATACTCTTAGTATTTGGAATTAAAATTAATAATACATTTGTGTTTTTTAATTTTTATTTTATGTAAGTAAATCATAACACTAACATTAGTGACGTTGACCATATGGGGTATCAATTACAATTGGCTGTATATGTTTAAGAGCCTTTACAAAATAAAAAAGTAATAAAAATTATTTTATAATTAAAAAAAAAACTTATAGATTATCAGATACTTCAAAATTACTTCATTATTTTAAAGGAACAGTAATTTACCTTACTTTAAGGTAAGAAACAAGAAAGGTTCTGCTTTTTTTTGTAAAAGTGGTCGATGCTATATCTGAAGGGGATTAGACATTTCCGTGTCTCTGTCTGACTAATTGAAGAATTAATCCAAATTTGCCTTCTTTTTGTGGTTCAACGGAAAAACCTAATCATATAAAAGATTACTTTGGCGTTCTTTGAATATAAAAAAAATGTATATAATTAATACATGCATATCTTTGGATATACCGATATAATGTGATACAATAAATGAGTTTGTTATCGAGTCATGCTGTTAGTATTGTAACTAAATTAAAGTTTATCTTTTGTAACAACTTACCATTCATTTGTCGAGTGTAATAATTAGATTACATAATTACCTGTGAAATGTTTGCAAAGGATGGGCCTTCTCTGAATTAAAACAATCAGGAACACAACATCCATTTCGATTTTGTAGAAAATTAAATAAGCTACATCCATACTTTTACAGATAAGCCATCAACGATAAATTTCAATAACAGCCATCAAAATACTAGAAATTTTTACTTTTTCTCATAGAAGAGTAGGCACCAAAAGCTTACGTCGCACCCTCTTACGGAAATGGAACAATTAGAGGATATAACGTCGATCTAGTTCTTTATATCTATGCTTTATAATATCTAATATATGTTTGCTATCCTCTAAAAAAATGTTCCATTTTTCAATAAAGAATTCCACTTCGCGGAAAGTGTGTAATATATATATATATATATATATATATATATATATATATATATATATATATATAAATATATATATATATATATATATATATATATAGTGATAATTATTTTATGAGACGATTCGTCATGATGTCACATAGACTACATTCACCTTTGAGCTATCACAAGTCAATTGTAAAGGGGAACAAGCAATAATTCAAATACATTGACATTTACCTCCACCTTAATGGATAAAACTGGATTTTTTTTATCAACCAGTTAGTCTGGACCCCAACATGTAAAATAACAGATTGAAATATTTCATTGTATACTTCCCTTATTTATCTTTTTCAAATGTTAAATATAATAGTTAGTAAATTACATTTTTTATGAAGTTATGATTCAAAACAAACCGATATAAGTGCTGTGTTTTATCATTCATCTGTCAAGAACAATGTTTTTTTGATACATATTTCTGTATTTTCGTCAGCGGCAATAAACAAAAATCTTAAATAACTTTATTGTAAGTAGATGCAAGAAAAAATTCATGCTTAACTAATCTAATGTAATTATGTAAATATACATATTTTGGGATGTTGTTTGGTTTAATAATGTTCGCTTATTGACGGCAAAACACTTTTCGTAGCTAATTCAACTAAATAATAAAATATAACCGTAACATACTTTTTTTTTTACAATGTCTAGGTCTGAGCTAATTGTAGGATGAAAAAAAATATTAAATAAGTACTTTACCAGTTTGATCACACTTTGTATCCCAGTAGCCATCTGGACATTGTGGACACCGAAATGACCTGTTGTAGCTGGTCTCACATTTCACTGGACAGTCACATGTCTTATTACATTCAAACCCGTACTTGCCTTCTGGACACAGGGTCTCTAAGAAATTACGTAAATCGATAAAAATAGATCGAGACAGATAAATGGATGGACTGACGGAAACACAGACTGGGAGGCACACAGTCAGGCATGCTAATGGATAAATGAAAGATATATACAGATAGATAGATAGATAGATAGATAGATAGATAGATAGATAGATAGATAGATAGATAGATAGATAGATAGATAGATAGATAGATAGATAGATAGATAGATAGATAGATAGATAGATCAGTGTTTCCCAACGTATGGAGTACTCGAAGAGTTAGGCGGAGGTACAATGGCTGGAATAAAACGAATGTAATGACTTGATGGGAATGACTACAACAATAATGTCGGTTAATATATGCGGCCCGTTTGCATGTTACGATCCTATATGTTGATGTTGATTCTCTTTGTTTGGAGTTTTCGCTATATTTTCGAAATTTTATTCCGACTATTTGATTTGAATCTAGTGATATTAAATCGGTTTTATTAGTTATAGCTGCTTGTTCTACAAACAGATTATGACCTGAAGGAGAAGTTCAAGTCAGTTCTTTTGTTGAATTATGAATAGTAAAGTCTTATTGCTAAATTAGCAGCGGATTAAGTTTGTATTTTAAAATGTAATGTGCATGTTAGAGTGTGAGTGTGAAATAAAATGACAAATTATCTTTATATTTTTCTACGTTTTAAATTGTAATTAAATATATATGCGGCCCCTCCGATAAAAAAAATCAAGTTTTCAATGTGGTCCTCCGTAGAAAAAGTTTGCCCGCCCCTGCCGTAGTGCGTACTCACTTTGGAGGCACCACGGCAAGAGACTTGGGTAGCTGGCTGGGCACTCGAAATTATTTGAACCAGTCCCCTACAGCATGCAGAAGATCGGCATAAGGTCGAAATGCCAACCCGTAGCCCAAACATCTAAATTTGGCTAAACCACAAACACATCTGCGGCTAGTGGACAAAAAATGTACTTGTACTCACCCCCGAACACGTTCACCTCACACAGCTCGATGTGTAACTGATTTTCTTTGTTTGTGGCTTGTATCTTCACCTTGGAAACGGCTGCACTCAGACTGTTATGGACGATGCTATAATTAAACTTTGCACCATTTTCCTTATCCTGATAAAGAAAAACTTTTAGATTGTCTGAATTGAAACTCTCCAAAATAAAACCTATCAGTCGTATGCTTGGGATATTGCTAAACAAAAAAAAATGTAAAATGTTTACAGTGTATTCGATTTTAGTAGAAGAGTTATGTCAGGACATAAATAATAATAAAATAAACTTACCATGATATTGCCTGTTGTATAAAACATATCTGGTCACTATAACTGGTTTACGGAACTTCACTGACCAAGATGGCGATGTGTCCTTTTGATTCGTGTGTGACCAACTTCTTTGTATTAGAAAATTATTCTTGTCGCCGTCAACAGCCAAGTTGGAGGAATGGAACATGCCAAACTCTTCCCAGTCGGACGTTTGTTCTGTCTCCTGTTTCAGGGCAACATTTCTACCTGTGTCACAAGTTTGAGAGTTTCATAACATACAATGGTAGTAGCCAATTATTTGTTTTCTAGTTATAACAATTTTAGTAACTTAAAATATGACACCAGTAGATTTAGATCTTTTCTTTTTAACTTAAAGTTTTGATAACTGAGCAAAAATGCAGCTTCCATCATTCAACATCTGACGTCATACATCTGACATCCAGCATATGGCATCCAACATCTGACATCCAGTATCTGCCATCCAGCATATGACGTCTATGTCTGACATCCAGCTTCTGACATCCGACATCTGATATCCATTAGCAGACATCAAGCATCTGAAATCCAACATCTGACATCCAGCATCTGACATCCAGCATCTGACATCCAGCATCTGACATCCAGCATCTGACATCCAGCATCTGACATTCAACATCTATCATCCAACATCCAACTTCTATCATCCAACATCTAATATCCAACATCTATCATCCAACATCTGTTATCCAACATTTAACATCCAACTTTCGACATCCTACAACTGACGTACTACATCAGACATCCTATAACTGACATCTGAAATCAGACATTTTACATCCAACATTTGACATCCAACTTCTTGCATCCAACATCTGTTATCTAAGAGTATCATGCTTAAGAAGAGAACGAATTAAAAAATCCTTCATATTATTAAATCCACAACTTGATGCTAAATTTAACCCGCGTCTATTCAGGTCTATATTCTGCTTATATTACCTTCTTTCTCCAGATAATACAGAATATGAATGTTTGTAAACCTTTCTCGACATAGATGACTCATATCTTTGTTCTGAAATAAAATGGCATACAGAGGATCTCTAAGATAGAATGAATCTCTGATTCACTCACCGCCACTAATATAAATAGAACAGACTTCCTTGGGCACATCGAAATAAACAGTGATTTGTTGTACTGGTGATTCAACAGTACAGTAGATGTCAACTGTCCTGTCATTGACATGAAAGTGACGATGTTGCCTGCATGGAGCTAGCTATGTGCCGCTCCGGAACTCAAGCTTGATAGTGCTCGTGTGATCTGTTACATGAAAATGTGTGTTCCGGGTTAAAGAAATCATTATTTAAAAGAAGAATTGCAAATGATATATATATAGATATATATATATATTTATATATATATATATATGTATATATATATATATATATATATATATATATATATATATATATAAAGCAAGAATATTCAAATATAAATACAAATTTACAAACTAATGGATACTCACAGGTACAAACACTAAAAGACATACAAACAGACAGAAAATATCAAAGAGAGACAGACCACTCACCTAGATCTCTAAAAGTTAACCTCAGCCAAACAAAAAGAAAATGTCTAGACCATGCAAGAATCATTGCACGGATATTTTGTGCACAAGTTTCATCACTATTGTCCACGATTGAATGACATTGGGTTGGTGGTATGCATGTCACAGTCTCAAAATTTATTTTGATATCTTCTGTCAATCAATAAGTTCAAGTGATTATCTGATTCACTTATAAAATGATTAATTATACCAATACATAGACAATAAAGGCTGATTGATAAATAGATTGGTTGATAGATAAAAATAGATGGGATAGATTATTTGAATAACGAATTAGATTAATTGATTAAATGATGGATAGACAAATAGAAAGATTCGATTTGATTGATACACAAATTCGATTTGATTAATAGATTACTTTTAATTGATTTATAGATTAGAACTGATTTTTTTGATTTATCGATTGATCCATAGATTATATTGATTGATTTATGGATAGTTGTGTATATAAGTAGATAGTCAAATGGGTATAAAGTTACTATGGCTATAGGTAGCTTGGGGGTGAGGGTTATTTAAGCTGTAAAATGACATTAAACCTACCATACTGACAAGCAGGTCCGAACCATCCAGATTCACACATGTCGTCTCTACACTGACAAGTAGACAAACAGCTTCCATAAGCACAATGACACATATAGTCACATCTGGACCCAAACCATCCACTTGGGCATCCTATATATATATATATATGTATATATATATATATATATATATATATATATATATATATATACATATATATATATATATATATGAGAAAATCGGATCTGCCCGAAAACCAAAAAATAACCTAGCCTACCGATCAAGCCTAAGGGGATATAACTCTATGCAAAGGTTTTGGAGGGTACAGATAGTATATATTTTAAATGCTAATGTCATTGATGTGAAAGACAATCACATCGCAGGCCATATGAAACAGACTGAAATGCGGCATAAGATTTTCTTGTAATAAATGTACACATTAGTTTACAGATTGTGTTGCGGGAAACAAGGTTCTCAATCATCCAATTGTTGGACTCAAACTTTGGAAACTTATTTTTAAAAAATAGCGATGAATAAAAGAAAAAAAGAAATAATAATTTTGTTCTCAGTGTAAATGTTACGGGCCAAGGTTTGCTAGCAGGCCCATGTCAGACTTTGGCCAGCGATTCTGGCCAATATTCACATTGGCTGGGTACGACCGACAAATGTCGAAGTGACGCTGTTATACAGTATCGTATGAAAAAGAAAACATCAATTACGAACCTTCTGAGTGTAGGGAAAACTTTTAAAGCTAGGTAATTGAATTTATTGCAAGCTGATGAATACAAGATGACCACCAGATGAACACCAGATGACCACCAGATGAACACCAGATGACCACCAGATGACCACCAGATTACAACTAAATAACCACCAACTGAACACATGATGAACACCAGATGACCACTAGATGACCACCAGATAAACACCCTATGATCACTAGATGATCACCAGATGAACACCAGATGACCACCATATGACCACCAAATGAACACCAGATGATTTATATTTTTGTAGATTGTTTTTCGCTTTTCATCCATTGTTAAAACAAGTGCAAGAAAAAATTAGCATAAACAAAGTTTGCGACTGATGTCCTTACTTTCATACGACACTGTTTACGTCGTCATCTGGACATTGGGCGGTGTCGTGATCATCCAATACATCGTCATCTGGACATTGGCCGGTGTCGTGATCATCCAATGATGTTATGTATCGCTAACAAATGTCTGACATTAGCCGGATAGCAAACATTATACATAAAAAAATTGACGGATTGTAAACAGTGGCGTCGCAAGGGGTATTGCAGGTTGTGCGGCCGCACACAGGCCCACCAACAGAAATTTCGTGCCCCTGGGCATGGCTGTCAAGGGCCCCCCTTGCTGATAATAATATTTACAAAAGTTGATTGGCCAGCTCATGCAGGGCCCCAAAAACTCGCCGGGCCCCTGGGCATTTGCTCCCTGTCCCCCCCTCTCGGCGTCACTGGCCGCACAGGGCACTTCAATAGAAACTTGAGAATAGTGGCGCCGAAAAATGTGACTCACACAGGGTTGCAACAATGTCCAGCTGGGGCTATGATTATAATATACTGATTTAAAATGACCAACACCGTGACATTTAATAGATTTAACTTCAACACCAGTTGTCTCAGTTTTTAACACAAAATTTATCATTTAAACCTTACATCAGTTAACTCAAACGAGTATCGTTTAATGTCCCTCCATAATAATGAGAGGCTAATTAATTGCATCTATTTTATTTTATAAAGGATTTTGTTTATCTTGTCAATGCAGCTTTCATGTCAAGGTCATTGTCCACTATGAAGACTGCCCGCTGGTCAACTTGACGCCCTGCTTTAAAAATACGTCTATTTTCGAAACCTCCAAATGATGACCACAGCTAGTGCCAATATAAATAGAATAACTTATGGTAATAACCAGATCTCGATGTAGATCCCCTTTCATATTAGCTTGAGACCATGATGAAACAGGAAAGTTATGTCTCGTCTCTTACACAAGAGTCGTGAGATGTGATTGATTCTGGAGGGGAAAAGTAAGTCTTATCACATGTTAAAAGCTATCTCATTTACTTCCCTTGCCTTTTTATACTGTCCTTTTTGTATTTTACTTTAGTTTAGTGCATAGTGTTATATCTCCTTAAGTTTGATCGGTGGGTTAGGTTATTTTTTGGTTTCGGGCAGATCCGATTTTGCATGATTTTATTTTAAACTGGAATACTGTTGTATTTATTCTTTACTTTCGATTTAACGCAGAGCGCAGATGATATATATATATATATATATATATATATATATATATATATATATATATAATTTTTAGTAGGTCTCTTTTTAAGTTGTTTTTTGTTTTTTTTTTAAATTAATTTATGTAATGAATTTGAATAAAATATATTATTTTAATATTTTTAATGAGTTTCAAGAAGGGACATAGAAATAACAGAATACTAAAAAAAAAACAAGCAATTTAAGTCTTTTCCGTTTCGGACAAAAAACATTTTAGAGCATTTTCGTGTAAGCAGTTACGATAAATAGAGAAGGAAGTAATCATGTTGAATAACTGTTACAAAAATAAATAATGATTACGCCCCTTTGATTAGCTTTTATTATTTATATTTAAAATATAAACAAAAACGGAACTTAAAACGCCACCTTTTTCGGCCCTGGGAGGTCAGATCGCGAAATGGACAAAAGTCATTTCTTGGCAGGCCAAGACATACAAAATGATATATACATCATGGGTCTAGGACTTATGGTTGCGTAGATATAGGGCGCTCCTTTGTTAATATAGCTTATATAGTAAAATATGGTACTTAATACGCCCCCTTTTTCTGCCCTCAGAGTCAGATCGCGAAATGGACCAAAGTCATTTCTTGGCAGGCCAAGAACTACAAAATGATATATACATCATGGGTCTAGGACTTATGGTTGTTGAGATCTAGGGTGATGACGGACAGACAGACAGACAGACGAAACGGGGACAATAGAGCATTTTTTTTCGAAAATGCTCTAAAGAAATTAAAAATTGGGAGCTACACAAATCTTTTGAAAGAGCGGCATGGCCCAACTTCTGTTAATAGATTGATTGATAGTCATCTAGATGAGATCATCGATTTATATTCATTGTAAGCCTACATCAAACATTATAACAGTTGGTAAATATTTGAGGAATAAGTGCAATTTATTTAAAGAACAACAAATGTATACCTTTATAGAAATGAAATATCACAGAACAATAAAAATACATGTCCTAGAAGTTTATGTGTTAATTACGAATTAATAAACACAAATAGCTATAATACATGAGAAGAAAAATGGTCATATCTAGAAATAAAGTAGGTTTTAATTTTGAAAAAAAAAACATACAAGCATATTAAACATTTTATTGAGATAAAACCTTTATTTGCGAATGCAACGGGCAAACTACTAGTATATATATATATATATATATATATATATATATATACTTATAAGACGCATTTGCTGTCTGTCTGTCTGTCTGTTCCCTTATAACTCAAGATCCAGACATCCAAATAACGTGAAATTTGGTATACGTACACATAATTACATGGGAAAGGTTATAGGACAGGTTTCGTTTCATCTCGATGGGTAGTTTAATTGTAATAAAATATTTTTATTTTAGTAATTTACTATATTAAAGTAATCTCGACGGCGCCAAAATAAAATTCCTCTGTGACGTCATTTCCCGATGATCGAATAGAACTTGCACGCTGGTGCTGTATCGTGACTTTGTGCTGCAAAGAATTGTTGTTGTTTTTTCGTGCTCCCTGATTTGTACAGCTTGAGGAAGGTATAGGAATGAAGAAGGATTTTAGAAGTGTGAAGCCATAATAATAAGTATATATATATATATATATATATATATATATATATATATATAAAGAGAGAGAGAGAGAGAGAGAGAGAGGGAGGGAGGGAGGGAGAGAGATAAGAGAGAGAGAGGGGGAGAGAGGGAGATAGAGAGAGAGAGGGGTCAGGGGGAGAGAGAGGAAAGGAGGGTAGGAGGGAGGGTGAGAGGGGTAGGGAGGGAGATAGAGGGGTAGGGAGGGAGAGAGAGTGGGAGAGAGGGAGGGGGGAGAGAGATAAAGAGTGAGGGGGCAGGGAGGGAGAGAGAGGGAATGAGGAAGGGGGAGGGAGAGAGGTGGAGGGGAGGGAGAAAGGAGGGAGGGAGAAAGGAGGAAGGGAGAGATAGGGGTTAGGAAGGGAGAGAGAGGGAAGGAGAGAGGGAGAGAGAGGATGGGAGAAATGGGAGGAAGAGATAAAGAGAGAGGGGGCAGGGAGGGCGAGAGAGGGAAGGAGGAAGGGTGAGAGAGGGAGGGAGGGTGATGGACAGGGGGAGAAAAGGATGGAAGAGGGGAGAGGGAGGGAAGGAAAGAGAGATGGGAAAGAGAGGGAGGGAGGGAGAAAAGGAAGGAGGGAAAGGGAGAGAGGGGGAAGGGAGAGAGGGGATAGGAAGAAAACAGAAGGTAAACAGAAAACCTAATTTAAATCCGGGCCAAGCCGGGTACTTACAACTAGTATATATATATATATATATATATATATATATATATATATATATATATATATATATATATATATATATATATATATATATATTATATTTGAAATTGCGTAAAAAAAAGATAGTATAAAAAATATTTATAAGTTTTTGACATGTAGAATGCTAAGATTGAAATGGTGAGCATAAGGTCATTTGATAAGATGTGAACGACAATGCCATGGGTTGTAGTCAGGACTACCAACTATTCCTGGGTACCTGAGGCACCTTCTCTAAATGAAGCCACTCTGCTAGCATATGTCTACCAAATATCTTCGTCATGAAATGAGATATTTCGTATACTCGAAGGGTGTCAAAGTTCAAGGTACCATTTCACAATAGAGCCCAAATGACTTAAAATAGACAGCTTGCATCTAACGCATTTTTTTTTCTAATACCGCAGCAAATACCGCAGCACATACCGTAGCAAATACCGCAGCAAATACCGCAACAAATACCGCAGCAATTGGTGGAAACAAATCCCATTGAGTCCGACATAAAAATAGTCTCCGCAATATCGCGTTTGAAAAATATAAGACAACATTAAAATCACTGCTGCATACTAAAACATCAATAAGTACTTAAATGCACTATTTTATGCTTATACGCACTGTTATAGACTGTTTAATACTATACATATATATATATATATATATATATATATATATATATATATACAGAATAAAATAATTCCTGCTAGGTTGCTTATAATTAAATGCAATCTAAAAAAAGATTCACTATACATGTAATTAGTTCAGCCTGTTTTGATTGGTGAATTTATGAGTTAAGCAACATGGATGAAAAATACATCAACGATCTGAACACAGGTCTTACACCCAGCCAATGGCATTGAGACTAACGTGGCATCCTAGATGTATGGATAAATAGATTATATTGAACAGGATAGATAGACAGATTAGATAGATAGACTGCTCAAATTAGATTAGACGGATAGACGGGGAAGAAATATTCAATAGATCGATAAATAGATAGATAATAGACAGATAGATAGAAAGATTTATAGATAGATATATACTCATACAGTAGTATATTAATGTTATATTAGCTTCGTAATAGACTGATGAGCGAATTGATAATTTTTTGACGAGCTAGTGGATATATGGATATCAATGTAAACATTAAGTCTGTAGCTAACTAGACAAGTATATCAAGCACAGAGTTCCTGATACACTTCTTCAGATGTTTCCGAATATGCACTAAGACTCGTGTAGTCAGCATGGCTCTCGTTTGATCCTGTCATGTAATATTCGGGCGATGGAAAATCTGAACAGAATTAAAAAGAAATATTAGAATATTAGAAACGATCACAGAAAAATGCATGATTCGTTTTTCCACGCATTAAGTCCCGTTTCCCCTCCCACCCAATGATAAAGCATCTAACTTAAGAGAAGTTTTAACAAATTCATGCAGATGGTCGGGCAGTTGGCCAGGCTACGAAAGTCAACGAATCAGTGTGGATTGCTCAAAATGCAGTTAAAATGAAAATTCCTCCGGGCCTTTACTTCCCCCAACTTAAGTAAGGTACCCATTTTAAAGCTGGGTGGGCTTTGCCAAATTTCACCTGGAAAAATTCCATGGGCCTCACCGAGGATCGAACCCAGGACTCTCAGGTTGACGGTCGAGTATCTACACCATTCGGCCACCCCGTCCCACAATAGATATGTAATAAATTGAAAAAAAAAAAGTAACAACTAATCAGCTGTTTTTAAAAAAAAGAGACATTTTTTTTTTACAGCCATCTCGACAATAAGAGGTAGATTTAAGACATGTTTGTGAGGTTTTTATATCACAACAGTCAGACGCGCCGCAATGGACAATAATATAGATTAAAGACATTATTTCTGAGGCAAATTACCCGATTTACTTTACCATGCAGGTGAGGGGGGGGGAGTTGGAGGAGCCCCCCCCCCCCTTTTAAAAGGTCACTGATATTCAAAGAAAAGAAAAAAAAAGGGGATTAGAAACATTTTCTTTTTTTAAATTCCCCCCCCCCCATTCTACCTTTGACAGAACAAACATTTGATTCGTTCACCACTGAAAACATACAAAGGGCTCTGCGCCTATGTTGTCAAGAGGACCTACCTAACGTTGGTCACGCCTATATTATATCATTATTTAATGTCTGACACACAAATGTACCAAGTAACCGGTAGCACTACCCTTGAATGACATGGCGAAGTATCATCACCAATTACCTTCAGTACTTCGTCCATCTTGCTGACCTACGAACATGGTCTCGGAGTAGTCATTGTCACGTCCGGTGCTTCTGCGTTGCTCCAGTGACGTACGATGTGACGTACGAAGACGATAGCACACGGCTAAGATGACTATAACGAGGATCAGTATAACGAATGACAGACAGCCTATTACAATGGAATTGACTGAGCCTGTCTTGTCACTCAAACCGTTTGTCTCTGGTGACATTTAAATCAAAACATTAAAGGTTTAGTAGTCATTAAATTTCCATCTACAGTCGGTCTCTCTATAATATATAGCTCATATATATATATATATATATATATATATATATATACATACATATAAAAAGTTCCCTTCTTAGCCCTAACAGGCCTTCGAGGCAGATGAAGTGTAGAATTCATCTGTTTCTATAACCTCGGCATATGAAGGGATTGTGTGGTTAGCACAACGCCCAGCCGCCTTTACTTCCCCAACTTGTCAGGTACTCATTTAAAGCTGGGTGGACTTGTGGGACGACTTTGCACCTAATTTACCTGGAAAAATTCCATAGGCCTCACCGAGGATCAAACCCAGGACTATCATACGACAGTCGAGTATCTACACCACTCGGCCATCCGTCCCATATATATATACATATAACATATAAATAATTTTCCCGTATTATAGATTAAAAAAGATTCTTTAAAAGGCAAAAAAAAATATCTTTTTCCCTCTTATTTGGTTAAATATATTGAGCAAGACTAGCATAAAAAAAACGGTGATGTTACAATGTTATTTTATGTCTAGCGACTTCTGATAGTGTTAAAAAACAGTATTATAAAGTCTAAAACATGTTTGTTATCACAGATTATACATTATACAGATAGCGCATCCCTATATAAATAAACAGTCCTCGGTTTTGTTCTAAAAACTCTCGCGCCATTGTTGTTATTCGCTCTTGTTTCCAATGACGCTTTCCATTCATATTAACACACACACTGACCTACTTACACCTCTTTGTTGTTGTTTTTTTTAAAGACATGAAATATGAGTGAAAAAAGACTTCAATTTATAAATATAAAAAAGCAAAATTATATTATTTAATTCATGAGTTCATGTGTTTTTCGGAGTTATATATATATATATATATATATATATATATATATATATATATATATATATGTGTGTGTGTGTGTGTGTGTGTGGCAATTTTTGTATGAGACGATTCGTTATGATGTCACATTGACTACAATAACCTTTGACCTCCCACAAGTCTACTGTAAAGGAAAGAAAACCCAGTTAATCGAATACATTGACACCTTAATGGATAAAACTGAATTTTTTTTTTCAATAGATATCAACCAGTCAGTCTGGACCCCAACATGTAAAATAACAGATTGAAATATTTCATTTTATTCCCAATTACTTCAGACATTGATCTTTTTCAAATGTTAAATATAATAGTTAGAAAATTACATTTTTATAGGGTTATGATTCAAAACAAACTGATATTAGTAAAAAGTAAAGTTCTTTTAGCCCTCACGGGTCATCGGGGCAGATGAAGTGTAGAATTCCCCAACTTAAGTCAGGTACCCATGTAAAGCTGGGTGGACTTGTGGGACGACTTTACACCAAATTTCACCGAGGATCGAACCGAGGACTCTCAGATCGACAGCCAAGTATCTACACCACTCGGCCATCCGTCCCACTAAACTAATATGAGCGTTGTGTTTAATCACACATCTGTCAATAACAATGTTTGTCTGATACATGTTTCTATAGTTTCGTTAGCGGCAATAAACAAAAAAAATCTTAAGTAACTTTACTGCATGAATTTCATATTTAACTAATCTAATGTAATTGTGTAAATATACATATTTTAGAATGTTGTTTTTGTTTAATAACTTTTGTTTATTGTAGATAAAACATTTTCCGAGGCTAATTCAACTAAATAATAAAATATACCCATAACATATATTTGTTTTATAATTTCTAGGTCCGAGCTAATTCTAGGATGATAAAAAAAATATTTAAATAAGTACTTTACTAACTTTGATCACACATTGTGCCCATATAGCCAGCTGGACACTGCGGACAACCAAATGACCTGTTATAGCTGGTCTCACATTTCACTGGACAGTCACATGTCTCATTACATTCAAACCCGTACTTGCCTTCTAAACACAGGGCCTCTAAGAAATTAAAGATAGATAAAGATAAAGATAGATCGAGACAGATTAATGGATGGAATGACGGAAGCACAGACAGGAAGCCACACAGTCAGGCATACTATATAGATAGATAGATAGATAGATAGATAGATAGATAAATAGATAGATAAATAGATAGATAGATAGATAGATAGATAGATAGATAGATAGATAGATAGATAGATAGATAGATAGATAGATAGATAGATAGATAGATAGATAGATAGATAGATAGATAGATAGTTGTATAAATAGATATATAGATAATTGGAAAGATAGACAGACAGCTAGATAGATAGATAGATAGATAGATAGATAGATAGATAGATAGATAGATAGATAGATAGATAGATAGATAGATAGATAGATAGATAGATAGATAGATGGTAGGGTAGATAGAGAGATAGACAGACATACAGAGAGATAGATAGATAGATATACAGATAGATGGACATACAGATAGGTAGATAGATAGGTAGATAGATAGAGAGATATATAGTTGGATAGATAGATAGCGATAGATAGATAAATAGATGGTTGGATAAATAGAGAGATAGACGGAAACACAGAGAGATAGATAGATATACAGATAGATATACAGATAGATAGATAGATAGATAGATAGATAGATAGATAGATAGATAGATAGATAGATAGATAGATAGATAGATAGATAGATAGATAGATAGATAGATAGATAGATAGATAGATAGATAGATAGATAGATAGATAGATAGATAGATAGATAGATAGATAGATAGATAGATAGATAGATCAGTGTTTCCCAAAGTACTCGAAGAGTTAGGCGGCTGTACAAGGGTTTAAAACATGAGTAAAACTGCAGGCATAAAATGTAAAAGTAATGAATTGATGGGAATGACTTAAACAATAGTAAAGTTGGTTCTGTTTTTTTGTTATTTTTCTACATGGAGTATGTAGTAATACAAAAAAGGGGGTACACATGTTGAAAGTTTGAGAAACACTGAGATGGATGGATGGATACTTGACTGTATACCACAACACGTATATCACAGATTTTGACATAAGGAAGATATCAAGTAGGGCTCATAAAACTGAATCAACGAGCAGCGCCACACCTGAGCCTATCCGCCGCCAGGGTGCTACCAATATTTTGACGCCTCCCCCCCCCCGATCCTTTTTAATTTGACCTTTTTTTCTTGTGATTTAGTAATCTGTTTTCTAAGGGAAAATGTAGTCGCCCCCACATAGGGCTGTCACCCTTGTGTTTTCAACCATAATATTGTCGTGTATTAGTGAGGCTGTGGATGTCCACATGAGTTGTCGGGACTATTGTATTCTTGTGATGATTCAATTTAATGTATATTGAAGGATTAAACTTATTTATTATTTTCGTTTTTGAGGAATACCTTGTTTTCCTGATTTGGATATTTGAAGTGTTTTGCTACTGTGTATTAGCGTGTGTGTTGTCCTTAGTGTTAGAGTGCTGACACACGTGACGTAGTGAAGACGTTAAACTAACGGCCCGATAAGATCCTGTACACAACAATAAGACCTGAGCAAGAATTAGATTTAGGATCAAGTTACTGATATTTTAATTTACTACTTTCTATGGACGTAACATTAAAAAAAATAATAACTTTCACGTTGTATCAATTTACTTTACGTAAACCACTTTATGGGATAGTTTCTGTAGTACGCCTTGTTTAATCACCGCTAAACCCTAGTGCGTTATGACTTTGAAGGCACCACGGGAGAGACACGTGTAGCTGACAGGGCACGCTTAATTATTTGAACCCGTCACCTACAGTATGCAGAAGATCGGGATAAGGTCGAGATACCGACCCGTAGCCCAAATCTCTCAATTCGGCTAAACCACAAACACATCTGCGGCTAGAGGACGAAAAATGAACTTGTACTCACCACCAAACACGTTCACTTCACAAAGCTCGAGGTGTAACACATTTTCTTTGTTGGTGGGTTGTATCTTCACCATGGAAACAGCTGCACTCAGACTGTTCGGGACAATGTTATAAATATACTTCACATCTTTTTCCTTATCCTGATAATGAAAAACTTTCAGATTGTTTGAGTCAAAACTCTCCAAAATAAAACCTTTTAGTCGTATGCTTGGGAAATTCGCTAAAAAAAAAAGTACAATATTTACAGAATACTCGTTTTTTAGTAGAAGAGTTTTGTCTGGACATTAAAAAAAAAACTTACAATAATATTGCCTGTTGTATAAAACATATCTGGTCACTTTAATAGGTTGACGGAACTTCACTGACCAAGATGGCGATGCATCATTTATATTCGTGTGTGCACAACTTCTGTTTTCTAGAAAATTGTTTTTGTCGCCGTCAACAGCCAAGGTGGAGTTATGGACCATGTCAAACTCTTCCCAGTCTGATGTTTGTTCTGTCTCCTGCTTCAGAGCAACATTTCTACCTGTGTCACCACATTTAGAGCTTTGTAATATACAGGGTTAACAATCAATTAATTATTTTCTAGTTATACCAGTTATAGGAACTTAAAATCTGACACCAATATAGCTTTAGATCTTTGAAATTTAAAGTTTTGTTAACTGATCAAACATGCAGCTTCTAACATTCAACAACTGACGTCGTACATCTGAGATTCAGCATTTGGCATCCAACATCTGACATCTAGTATCTGGGATACAACTGAAATCCAAATCTGACATCCAACATTTGACATCCAGCATCTGTCATCCAACATCTGAAATCCAACATCTGACTGTGAACGTCTGACATCAAGCATCTGACATCAAGCATTGGAATCCATTATCTGAAATCCAGCATCTGACAACCAGCACCTGACATTCAATATCTGACGTCCTGCATCTGACATCCAGCATTTGGCATCGAGCATCTGATATCCTGCATCTGACATTCAATAGCAGACGTCGTGCATCTGACATTCAACATCTTAAGTGCTGCATCTGGCGATAAACATCCGACATCCAACATCTAACATGGAATATCTAACATTCAACATTTAACATCCAACAGATGAGTCCAACATCCGACTTCTGACTTCCCACAACTGACGTTCCACATCTGGCATCCTATATCCAACAACAAACAGATTTGACATATGATATTCAACATTTTACATCCTACATTTGACAACCCATTCCTGACATCCAACATATGACAACCAGTATCTGTCATCCAGAATCTAACATTAGCATCTGATATTCAAAATCTGACGTCATGCATATGACATTGAACTTCTGACATCAAACATCTGTTTCTAAACACAGCATCATGTTTTAAGAAGAGCACGAATAAAAAAATTCTTCATATTATAAAATCAACAACTTGATGCTAAATTTAACACACGTCTATCCAGGCCAATATTCTGCGTACACACTCATACATCGCTTTACGGCCGCTCTTTATACGGCATTTCGCTATAACGGCTTTCTTCAATTCAGGCACGTTTTTGATTTACGGCCTAAAATGTTTCGCTATAACGGCATCAGTGAATGATGAAAGGAATTAAAATTAACAACAATGAATCATGTATAAGAAAAAAAAAGAACCATAATGTGTAAAAAAAAAAAGTACTGATGCCGTCAGAAGCGTATCTAGTGTGGGGGGAGGGGGGAGAGGATCCAAATTCAAAAGTCTCCCCCGGACCTTAGATTGAGGGGGGCCCCACATTTTTTTTTACATTAAATATTAAAAACATGATCTCATGTCATGTTGTCGAATATCAAAATGCAGAGGCCTCCAAATCCATATGTTCGGTACTGGATACAGAAGTTAATTTCTTCCTGAAAATTAAGCAAAATATTTTGGATCTACTTGAAGCTGATAGGGAACCACTTTCATATGAGGAACTCATTCAGTTGCAAGCAGAACCGACACTTGATGAAGAGGCAGAGCCTGTTGTATCCAAACAGCTAACATCAAAAAATTTGTCGAAACCTTTTTCTTATTTCGAACAAGGATTAACCATCCTCCTTGTATACGATCCTGGCGTCATAAGTAGCACTATTGTTTCTCGAGGAATTAACTCAGCCATTAGCTGTTATAAATCATTGAAAAAATAAATAGAAAAGAAGGCAAGGTAAACCACGTTGGACAATTTTTTTTTAAGCCAGGCTAATCCTCACCAGCGAAAAATGATGACGACATTGATCTGCAGGTTACCATTTCTTCATTTAAAAAAAAAAATATATATTCATATTTTATGTAACATGAAATTGTTTCATTTTTGTTTATAGATTATTTCTGATTGTTGGAGTTTGTTATTATTTTATGTACAAATGTATGCACTTGTTATGTAGTTTTAATTGAAATGAAATAAAACAATGAAATAAAAAGATAAAATACTTTTGATTGATAAACCACGTTACATATTTTAAACAACTTGAAACCGTTCTCGTTGAATTTGTATGGATTTGTACTAGAATAATTGATTCCTAATACGGCTTTTCGCTTAACGGCCAAATTTTGTGGAACGTATCTGGCCGTAAAGCGAGGTATGGGTGTATTATCTTCTTTCTCCAGATAAAACAGAATATGATTGTTTGTAAACATTTCTCGACATAGATGACACATATCTTTGTTCTGAAATAAAATGACATACAGAGGATCTCTAATATAACATTTCGAATTCACTCACCACCACTAATATAAACAGAACAGACTTCCTTGGGCACATCGAAAAACACATTGACTTGTTGTACTGGTGAGTCTACGGTATAGTAGATGTCAATTGTCCTGTCATTGACATGCATGTGACGCTGTTGTTTACATGGCATCAGTGATGTGCCATTCCGGAAGTCAAGCTTGATAGTGCTCGTGTGATCTGTTAAGTAAAAATGTGTGATCCGGATAAACAAACCATTATTTAAAAGAAGATTTGCAAATGATATTATATGTATATATATATATATATGTATGTATATATATATATATATATATATATATATATATATATATATGTGTGTGTGTGTGTGTGTGTGTGTATAATGCAAGTATATTACATCCGAAAGATTAGCAGAATAAAGAAAATTCAAATATAAATACACATTTACAAAGTAATAGATACTCACAAGTACAAACACTGAAAGAAATACAGACAGAAAATATCAAAGAGAGACAGACCACTCACCTAAATTTCTAAGAGTTAACCTCAGCCAAACAAATTGAAAATGTCCAGACCATGCAAGATTCATTACGCGCATATTTTGTGCGCAAGTTTTATCACTATTGTCCACGATTGATTGACATTGGGTTGGTGGAATGCATGTGATAGTCTTAAAATTTCTTTTGATATCTTCTGTCAAAATCAATAAGTTCAAAGTGATTATCTGGTTCACTTTCAAAATGATAAGTTATATTGATGCATAGAAAATAAAGGTTGATTGAAAAATAGATTGATGAATAGATAAATAGATTAGATAGATTATTTGAATAATAAATTTGATTAATTTATTAATTTACATTCATAAGATAGGCAAATAGATATAGTCGATTTGTTTGATAAAAAGATTCGATTTGATTAATAGATTACTTTTGATTGATTGATAGATTAGAATAGATTTGATTTATGGATAGTTCTGTATATAAGTAGATAGTCAAATGGCTGTAAAGTCACTTTGGATGTAGGTTAGGGTGGTCCAAAAAAAATTGTTTTTGAGATTGCACACCTTGTCATTTTTGTCTTTTTATAGTAGTAAAACTACAAGCAAAATTTCATAGAATTCAGACAATAATTACAGGTTGCTCATTAATCATTTATTTTTTGCATGCTGCGTTGCATTATTACTTTCCGTCTTGTCACAGCAATCAATTACATCACAGTTCAATGCGCTAATTATTGTTCATTAATCATTAGGCAGCCACAACAATACACCAAGCAATAAGCAGTCGAGAAATAATCATAATAAGTTGCAATAAAACATATTGTCAAGTCTGATTCACTGTTGTTGGCATTATTGCAAATACCATCTTGTTGACAGTCACTTCATTGCCATTTTGGCAGAATCCAGGCTGGCCTTTGAAGAGTCAGGAATGCTCTCACAATTGTCTTTGACAACCTGAATCAGTGTGTGCATTTCAGCCTCAGATTTGGTTATTGACTGACTTGAAGGCTGTCATCAATGCAATAGAATGTTCTGCTGTAACGTTAACGACTTTTAGGCTTTTCAGAACATTGTCTGCTTGTTGAAAATGTGGAATATCGCTCCACTTATCAGGATCAATGCCATTTAAGAGTGCAGCATCTTTGAAAGCAGTGCAGCAGTTGTGGTGGATGATATTACTTTATGTAGTGGTGTTTGATTCAGTTGCTCAAGTGGGAGGAAATTCAATTGCCTCTACCTTCAATTTCTTTTCAGTCTTTACTGCCTTATTTGAGATAAATGCCAGCCAGACCAATTCTGGGCCGAGATACCACAAATGATTTTGTAGTTTTTTTTGTGGCAGCAGTTGTAATTCTTTTTGTTGATTTCAGACTACTGATCAATCCTTGTCAACAGTTGTTGATCATAAATTGGTGCATCACTTGGCATAGAACATGAAATACACGCAGAACATAAATATGAGTGACAAATACACGATATGCTGTCAAATTCTTAGTTTCAGATAATGTCCGTTGAAATTTGTCTCTGAACAGAAACATTTTCAAACAGTAGATACTTTGGCCATCCATCTGGCCATATGGTAGGCCCATGGAACAAGAAAGCAGTACTGACTATCAGCTTGGTCATTCACTGGACAGCCTAAAACTGTCAGACAGGGTTCTATCATTTCTTTGTTGTCTTATCGTGGTATTTATGATCTTTCGGCTAACAGAAAGCTTTTTAAAAATGGTACAACATCTGATCGAAGCATCTGTAGCACAGGATGACTTATAGTGGAATTTTAATTTCATAATCTTTGTTTTTGTGATGTTGTTGTTCTTCTACGTTTTCTTCACTTTCACTGTTGCTACTGTCAGGTATTTTTGATATTGATGATTGGGCCCTTGCTTTCTTTCGATGCTCTTCTTGCATTTTTCTGTCTTTTGTTTACTTTCTTCAGCACGATCTTCCTTCTTTGACAGCTGTTTATCAATGCAACTCATTTTCTTTTGCCTAGTGCTCCTTTGGTCCTCCGAAAATAATCTGTCCTCATGAATTTTGATTAGCTGTACTGTTTCTTGGTGAGCAATATCATATAGTTCAAGGCTTTTTCTCTGAGTCATTGTGCATTACTTGCTCTTCCCTTATTCTTCTTAATAAGTTGGTATTCTTCAAAAACAGATTTTAGTTTTTCAATAACATGTGTATCATATGTTGTTGGAATTCTAGCCTTATACCTTAATCACATTATCTGATATGAAGTTAGTTTGGCACTTTCAGAAACTGTTTTCTTTTCCGTTTGATGATGATGATAGTAAAACACTTTCAGCACATCACCAGTTGTGGACAAGACATTTGCTGGTAGTTTCTTGTAAATGTCCAATAAACCATACGTCAGTTTTACTATGAGTTAAACTAGCTTCAACTTTTGGTTTTTCCAAGAGTCTCTAATTCTGTACTGTAGTCAGTATCAGAGAAACCTTACGTGATTAACAGATTAAATTTGTCAAAATGACAGGCAAAATTATCAAAATAACAGCGAATTGTAAAAAAAACAACAACATGGTATCTGTGAACATAAACAATAAAACATTGCTAGAGAATATTTATTTACAATAGAATACATTATTCGGGCACTAAAAGCAGATGTGAATGAATAAGTAAGCAATAACCAAAACCGATAGAATACTGTGCATTACAAGACATTGGTGTCTTGAGCAACCTTTAAATGTTCATATATTTGGCCAATTTTTGATATTCAAGTTCTTGGGACCAAAACAAAAAGTTTCAAAGGGTGTGCTATTAAATCAGAGAATTTTTTTTCTCCATTCATTCATGGACCACCCTAATGTAGGTAGCTAGGTGCTGGGGGTGGGGGGGATATAATTTAATCTGTAAAGGGAGATAAAACCTACCATACTGACAAGCAGGTCCGAACCATCCAGGTGCGCACATGTAGTTTCTACACTGACCATTAGTCAAACAACTTCCATCAGCACAATGACACATGTAATCACATTTGTACCCAAACCATCCGTTTGGACATCCTAATATATATAGCAAAACATTGGCCAGAACTTTATTCATACAAAAAAATTGACCGATTGTAAACAGTGGCGTCGAAAGGGGTGTTGCGGGTTGTGCGGCCGCACACAGGCCCACCGAAAGAAATTTCGGGCCCCTGGGCAGGGCTGTCACGGGCCTACTGTGCTGATAATAATATTTACTAAAGTTGATTGGCCAGCTCAGACCTGGCACAAAAAACTCACCAGGCCCCTGGGCATTTGCCCCCGTGACCCCCCCCCCCTCGGCGTCACTGGCCGCACATGACACTTCACTAGGAACTTGAGAGGAGAGGCGCCGAAAAATTGATTCACACAGGGGCGCAACAATGTCCAGCTGGGGCTATGATTATAACATACTGATTTAAAATACCGTGACATTTAATAGATTTAACTTCAACGCCAATTATCTCAGTTTTTAACACAAACTTTTGTTCATTTAAACCTTACATGAGTTAACTCAAACTAGTCTTGGGCCACACATCGTTTAATGTCCCCCCTCTCCCCATAATAATGAGAGGTTGATTAATTGTATTAATTTTGTTTTTTTTTATAAAGGATTTTGTTTATCTTCTTAAATCCATGCAGCTTTCATGTCAAGGTCATTGTCCACTGTAAAGACAGTCCGCTGGTCAACTGGACGCCCTGTTTTAAAGATGCGTCTATTTTCGAAACCTCCAAATGATGACCACAACTAGTGCCAATGTAAACAGAATAACTTATGGTGATAACCAGGTCTGGCTGTAGACACCTTTCATATCAGCTTTGAGACCATGATAAACACAAGAAACTTTATCTAGTCTCTTACACGGAATCGTGAAATTTAATCATGTGATTGATTTAGGAGGGGATAAGTAAGCTTTATCAAATGTTAAGGGTTATCTCATTTGCGTCCCTTGTCTTATTATAGTTTAAATTTTCACATTCAACTTTAGTTTAGTCCATGGGTGGGCAAAATTGTAGAGTCACGGGCCACGTTGGGCTCGTTTAATTAGATCGGCGGGCCGCACCAAGAGTAGATGGATAGAGTGTGGACATGAACTGATATAAGTTAAAGGCCAATGTCACCACATAATAAGGCTAGTAGCGGCGCTTCAGTTTACAACCAGTGGCGTACCGCGGGCAGGTTTAATCAGTCCGGCGGCCAGGATTTGATCCGTAAGCCGCATTTGCTGGTTTTGTCTAATTTGTCATTGACTTTTCTTTTATTTTCTTTTTTATTCAGTTTCTGATAATTGTAAACTATCGACTCCCCAAGCCCCACATTTGGAGAACCATTGTTTACGTTTATTTGTTCAATCTAGAAACGACCAAAGAAAAAATAAATAAATCCTAAAGAATGCTCATCATCGATTTTAAAAAAGACATTTCCGTTTGGGGTAATTGTGCTATTTGTGTACATAATATGGCGCCTTTTTTTTTTGTTTTTTTTTTTCTTTCAAGTCCTCATTTGACAACTTAATAAAAATCGATTGGCTTTATGGGGGTAAAGTCTAAATGTTAAATTGCTGCCCTGTAGGGGTGGTGGGAGGGGGGGGGGAGTCCAATTAAGGTTGACGTCGTTTGTTATTGCCCTTGTATTGGTGACATCTTCCATATTGGTAGCGTAGTATATTAATACCGCGTTAGATGAATTTGTGAACATTATACATTTACTAGCTGTACCCTGCAAAACCTTTGCATAGAGTTATATCCCCTTAAACTTGATCGGTGTGCTAGGTAGTTATTTTTTTTTTTTGGTTTCGGGCAGATCCGATTTATTTATGATTGTATTTTAAACTGGAATACTGTTGTATTAATTCTTTACTTTTGATTTAACGCAGGGTCCAAATCGCTTTTATATATATTATTTTTAGTAGGTCTTTTTTTAAGTTGTTGTTATTTTTGTTGTTTTTTAAATTAATTCATGTAATAAATTTGGATAAAATATATTATTTTCATTTTTTAATGAGTTTCCAGAAGGGGCATAGAAATAACAGAATACTAAAAAAAACATAAATATTTGGAGCTACACAAATCTTTTGAAAGAGCCGCATGGCCCAACTTCTGTAAATAGATTGGTTGATAGTTACCTGGATGAGATCATCGATTTATATTTAAATATAACCATCGGGTGATTGACTAATTAAAACATGGAACTATACTACCATTATGGCAAGAAGGACCAGACCAGGAAGCTTCCACACTTGACCCCCCCTCCCACCCCCCCGTCTCTATATTCACCATCAGATGAAAAATTTGATCTCCAAAACGGCACATGTTGTCACATCTGGATCCTAATCAAAACCTTTTGGACAACTGCAGATTCATGCAAAGTATTGCATCATGTGCATGAGAAGTCCCTGTTACGATAAGATGATATCTCTTAAATCCTATAAATCACTTATGAGACGGTTTCTAAAGTGCCCACATTTAATCCCCACCTTAGCTGAAAGTGCAAAGGCCTTGGAGGCACAACGGGAGATACGGAGGGGGGGCATTAAATAAATTATACCAGGGAAAAATTGATTCAAAGATTGAAAAATTTGAATTTGAAACGGTTTCATACAAGTTCGTATTCTGAGGGATAGTTTTATTTAAGTTCGTATTCTGAAGTATAGTTTTATTTAAGTTCGTATTCTGAAGTATCATTTATTTTAAGCACGACAGAGGCGGCCCCATCCTAAAGGCCTCCCCTTCTCTGAAACAAAAAATGTAAATAATCCATATAATTATTACATAAGTGATCTAGTACTCTCTCTCTCTCTCTCTCTCTCTCTCTCTCTCTCTCTCTCTCTCTCTCTCTCTCTCTCTCTCTCTCTCTCTCTCAGTGAAACTTTTGGCTAGAAATTAGTCTCTTAGAGCCCGTGAGATCAGACTTGCTGTGTCGCTCAACATCTGGAGACTGCCATTCAGTAAAATTTAAAAAAGGTTAAAGAAGAAAATTATTTTTAATTTCATCACAACATTCACCAGTTTGTGAAGTTACAATTAACAATTAATACATTTTTCTTTTTTAGTTTGACATTAATTATTTACAACTTTATCTTACTTTTCTGTTTGTGTACAAATAAAAAGTAAAAAAAAAACAAATTGTTTGTTATAAGTTTAATTTTAAACAATAATCATGCAGATTTCTGAGATTATGCAGGCGTGGTTAGAGTTTCTGACTTCGGTCTTCCGGTCTGTCTTTACAAATCTTTTTTGTTCTTCTAATCTTCTTCATCTGCAAGACACCCTTTCATTGATAGAAAAATATCGGTATCGGCAAAAATCCTCGGGAAAAATATCGGATGTTCTCATTTTACTAAGCATGCTTCAATTGTATAGTGAATATTTGTGAACTTATATTGGATGTGATTTAACTGCTGTGACTGTGTAGTAACTGACTATAGCCCCCATTAAGAAAACAGAGTGAGAAATCCCTGACTTGAAATAAAATTAAGGAAGATGTTTAAAATGTTTGAAACATCATACAAGTAAAACATAGTAGTGCAAGAGGTAAATCTGTTAAACAAAATGCTACGTTAAATTTCCATGAAATTCTAACAAAGAAGTCACTTTATAGGTTCCATGTTGTTAACACCACATAAAAAGAAAAATATGATGGGCAGATAGCGTTGATTTTGTTAGCAACAGCATGTTGTAACCTACAAAGGGATTAAATTTTATCACTTAATATACAATGTAACATATAATAATATACAATGTAACATATAATAATATACAATGTAACATATAATAATATACAATCTAACATATAATAATATACAATCTAACATATAATAATAATATAATTTTCACTATGCCAAAATAATTTTATTTTTCCTGAACCAATCCCTGATTTTCTTTTGCTTATGGGAAAATCTGCTTTGATATTTGAATATTTTATTTTAATAGAACCTCTCTGTAATAAATTAGCTCATCAATTACAACAAATATTTATTTAGATGTATTATACATACAATGTTTATATCATTGTATTATAGTAATAGCACACATAAAATGTCAAGGTGTGGAATTAAATATCCCTATTGAGATCCCTTTCCTGTATTTTTTATTTTCAATGAGAATTTTTTGGTCAGGTAAAATTAGTTTGTAACAGAATTTTGCCTAAAAGAAAACAGTCTAATTTTAGCTTGCGGAAACATCTCATCTCCAGCGCACTTATTCTTCTTTGGAGTTCTTCAGTAAGCGTCCAAGTTTCACATCCATACAGGAAGACCGATATCACCAGAGAGCGCAATAGTCGAGTTTTTGATCTCAGCGAGTTTGTTGCCTTGCAAAATGTGTGTAAGTTTACTCAGAGCTGCCGTTGTCTGGGCCAACTTGGCAAGAATTTCTGGCTTTGATCCTTCGTCGGATATTGTGGCCCCTAGGTATTTAAAGGAGGAGACAACTTCAAGTTTTTTCCCATTTATCCGAATGTCGTTTTCGAAGGCTCTATTTGTCATGACTTTAGTTTTTTCGCCATTGATTTCCATGCCATACGCCACTGCTGTTTTATTTAGTTTTGCAGTGAGTTCTTGCAGTTCGTCCTCGCTGCCAGCTTTGCCGTCTATGTCGTCGGTGAAGCGCAAGTTGGTTATGGTTCTCCCTCCAATACTGACAGTTCCGGTGTGGTCTTCTAGCACATCTGTCATAATCCTTTTAAGGAAGAGGTTGAAGAGAATGGGGGAAAGTAGACATCCTTGTCTGACACCAACAGTAGTTTTAAACCAATCTACCAGTTTACTATTGAAGAGTACCGCGCTAGTTGCTTTGTTGTACAATTTTTTGATAACTTCAATAAGGTTTGCATTAATGTTGAATTTGTGCATGGTTGCCCACATTGCTGCATGCCACAATCTATCGAACTCTTTTTTAAAGTCGATGAAGACGTGATAGAGATTGCTTTGATGTTGCAGATGTTTGTCACAGAGTATTCGCAGGTTAAAGATTTGTTCCATTGTGCTTCTTCCTGCTCTGAAGCCAGCTTGCTCTTCTGAGATGATAAGCTCTGCCTGTGGTTTCATTCTATTTAATATAATCATGAGCGTGACTTTGCTTGGGTGGCTAATCAAGCTTATTGTATGGTAGTTTTGGCACAACTGTGGATTACCCTTCTTTGGGAGCGTAATAACTAGTGATTGAGTCCAGGGAGTTGGCCATTCTCCTGTTTGCCATATTTTGTAGTATATGTTGGTTAGTATGTCTATAACAGGGTCGCCTCCTGCTTGAATCAGTTCATCTGGAATGTTGTCTGCTCCAGCTGATTTCCCATTTTTCAATTTTTGTACAGCAAACTCCACCTCCTCGCGGAGGATAGATTGTTTATCTGTGTTGGTTGACATTGGGCAGTTGAGCACTGAGATGTCGCCATTTGCGTCTTCGTTGTATAAAGGTTCAGGGCAGTATTTGGTCCATCTTGTGAGAATTTCTTGTTCGTGTGATACATTTGGCTGATTTATCCTGTATGGTTGAGACACGACTTTGTTTGTTGGATGTTAAGTCCTTGACAATTTTATGCGACTTTTTTGAATTGTTCCTTTGTAAATAGTCATCGATGTTTGAGCATTGTTGTTCTATGCATTCCTCTTTTGCTTTCTTCATGTCTTTTCTTATCTTCTTGTTGATTGCTTTGTATTTGGGTGCTCCTTCTGTAGTATTTTTCGTGCTCTTAAGTTTCCTTCTTTCATCACACAGCCTTATAATAATAATGACTCAATTAAAATTGACCTTCCTTTGTTGAAAGGTGTTGGCTATAGCATATTCTCAAATTACTTAAACAATACAGCTTAGAAAAAGAAACATAATTGATAAAAGCTAAGATCACTTTGTTGAAATACATGTAATACATTTTTTGAGTTTTAAATTGTGTGAATATGTGTTTGAAAGTTTTACGTAACTTTGATTTTAATCATTTGTTTTTATATTAGTGCTCTTTACCAAGTACAGTTATTGGTCAATATTCATTTACAGTACAAGTGCTTAAACTATGAAAGGCAAGGGTGACAATTCTCCCATCCTGACACCCTTGTGAAGAAAGGGTACATTTACTACATGATATAAGTTAAATAAAATAGTCACAAAGTTCAATAGACTGCTATGTTATCATTCCCTCCTCTGGCTCACTCTAAACTCACAGCTTCTATGTACTAGACCAGGGGTGGGCAAACTTTTTAAGTCGCTGGCCACACTGGGTTGGTAAATTTGACAGCAGGCCAGACTAAGAGCAGATGTATGTAGTGTTGACATAAATATATATAAATTAAATATAAACATCATTACATAACAGGCTAGTGCTGTGCTTCACTCTGAAAAGTGTGTCAGGGTGCTGGCCAGACTGAATTATTTGACAGGCAGAGGGGCAGGGTGCTGGTCAGACTGAATTATTTGAGGGGCAGGGTGCTGGCCAGACTGAATTATTTGAGAGGCAGGGTGCTGGCCAGAATGAATTATTTTGACAGGCAGAGGGGCAGGGTGCTGGCCAGACTGAATTGACAGGCAGAGGGGCAAGGTGCTGGCCAGACTGAATTATTTGAGGGGCAGGGTGCTGGCCAGACTGAATTATTTTGACAGGCAGAGGGGCAGGGTGCTGGCCAGACTGAATTATTTGAGGGGCAGGGTGCTGGCAGGACTGAATTATTTGAGGGGCAGGGTGCTGGCCAGACTGAATTATTTTGACAGGCAGTATTTTGCCCATGGCTTCAATAGACGCAAACAATGCACTTGTGGTTGACACTAAATCTCTTGTTTTTTAGAATGTAGAATGGCACTTTATTAATGAGATGTAAACATAATACTTATTGTTGACATCACATAAATTTAACTACACTGGTGCCAGTTCTAAGTTTTAACTACCAAAATTTGTACGTGAGATAGCAGTTTCTTATGATCTCAGTCCCACTATCAGACATCACTCTTCTGAGATTGACTAATAGCCATGTATTGTAATACAGATGCTAAAAAAATGAAATTGCTGTCTGTATGTATCACATCACTACCCAGGGCTGTCAACAGTTCCCAAAGAATACCAACATAATATAGGAAAAATGTCTCAATTATACACATTATGAAGCAAATAATTAAAATTTGTATATCTACATGACAAGAGTTATTTATTTAGATCTAGCATCCTGTTATATTTAGAGGACACATTCAATGTCTAAGATGTGGAATTAGATATCCCCATTGAAAGCCCTGGATATGACCATAAAAATGCTTGACCTTTTGAACCCATTTAATTTCAATTATTGACGATTAAGTTGTTATACATTTTAATAATAAACTAATTTTTTGGCATCAATATTTAAAGGTTCAACAATGGATACTGATAAACCAGCTTCTGAATTTAACAGAAAGACAAAGCAGGATGTAAATGGACATTATCCAGAATGGATGAATCAAAGAGCTGTTAAGAAACACAAAGCAAAGTTGTCTAAGTCTAAGAAAATGTTGGAAAAAAAAATAAAATGGTAACACGGAACTATCTCATTGTTATTTCTTACTCTGGTTATGGTCTAATCTGTTGCATCTTGCAAAATTGTGAAATAGCTTTGTTCATCAAATTCTAACCTGTTTTCAGCTTGTACATTGTTAGGTTGACCAGTTTTTCTAGATTGATTTTGGGGGGAGGGGTATGGGTTAGGTGGAAACTACCAGTACACAAATATAAGTATAGACCAGGGGTGGGCAAAATACTGCCCGTGGGCCGCATGCGGCCCACCAGAGTATATTATGCGGCCTGAATGCATGTAATGTTGCGATCATATAACGATGTTTTTTATCTTTGTTTAGAACTTTCGCTATGTTTTTGGAAATTTTATTCCGACTATTTGATTAAAATCTAGAAATATTAAATCGGTTTTATAGCTCCAGATAATTATTTGTAATTACAAGCCATTAATTGTTAACATCCCTATTCGAGACTGTTTTTCTGCTAGACTGGAAGAGGCTTTTGTTTACAATTTACATTTTGAAAGGTTTTGTAAAAATTGTAATTTAAAAGCGAACAGATGTTGATTTAACCATGAGTGCTGCCAAAAATAAAAAAGAATGTCGCGTTTTTAATGACGAATGGACTGCTAAATACTGCTTCACCAGCGTTGGGAAGAAAGCTGTCTGCTTGCTGTGCCATGAGTGTTTGAGTGTCTTTAAGGAGTACAACAAAACAAAACGTTTGGAGATTTCGGGCACAATTTAACGAAAAAAGAGAGAAAAAGAAATGACAGGAGTTGGTTAATAATATAAAATAGCAACAAGTATTATATGTCCAGATCAGAAAACAAAATGTAAAAGCATTTCTTAATCAAGAACTGTAGTCAGGCGTTTTGAAAAGATAAGTGACAATTTGATTCACCAACTTTGGGATGCAAGCAAAGACTTTTTGTGGTACTCTCTTGCATTGGACGAAAGTACCAGATACAGCACAATTGTTGGTACAATATATTTATACTGGGAATAAACACTCGTATTGAGCTTACATAGTGTTGTGCCACTCAAAGACATGTGTTGAAAGAAGTGGGTTGGTGTGGAACAAGAAGGAACGCATGCTTTATCTGGAAAAAACGTAGGTCTAATGAAGAGTGGAAGTCAGACTTGATGTTTGCTAATGGTATCATAGAAAAGTTGAATGATCTGATTGACGAACTTCAGAGCAATAGCTTGTTTGCACATGAAATGTATGTGCATTATAATTCATTTCATGCAAAACTCTCGCTGTTCTCCAGGCAAGCAGGTGAAACAGGTTTTGCCATTTCCCTTTGCTGAAACAGAAAATCATTTCTGCTGAAATGGCTGACAAGTACAAGGCTCAGTTGGATGCCTTGGTTGTGGAATTTGAAAGGAGGTTCAAAGACTTCAAGAACCTGGAACTCTCTTCAATGTCCTTAGTTCGCCATTTAGGGCAGAAAAAAACAGCCCCAGAGGATATACAGTTAGAGCTGCTTGACCTACTAGTTATGACCTGAATGAGAAGTTCAAGTCAGTTTTTCTTCTGGAGTTTTATGCCGCCAGCAGAGGCATTTCCACACTTAAAAAACTTTGCTGCCAAACTTTTGTCACTTTTAGGTTGACATACATTTGTGAGCAAGCGTTTTCTTTTATGAAAATAAACAAGTCTAAGAACAGATCGATGTTGACTAACAGCAATTTAAATGCAGTCATGCGAATCACAACCAGTAAACTTGTTCCACAGTTCAAGAACATTTTCCAAAATTGTGAACAGTTACATACTTCTAATTAATTATAAATGTACTCTGGGGTCAGCTTGTATATACATTAAGTTCCATCGTCTTCATAAATGTTATGACAGGTAACAAAAACGTTTGTTGAAGTAATTATGAATAGTTAAGTCTTATTACCAAATTAGCACTGATTTGATTTAATTCGTATTTTAAAATGTTACGTCAATATGTAATGTGACATGCAGAATTGCCCTTCTCCCCCACCAACCCCAGTTCACCACAGGGTCAAGGTTCCAACCGCCATGTTGTGTAGATTCGCTTCATTGACGTTGCCTCCCCCTCAATCGTTTCACTGACGTTCTTCCCCCCAAATGTTTCGGTGACAGACATCGTCGTTCCCCCCAAAGGTTGCACCAACATATTCGCCCCAACCTTATAAATACGTGAATGGCAGTAATTGAGTTAGTAAGGTGCTGACAGACATATGAGTTAGACGTAGAGTAGTGTAGATAGTTCTAAGATTCTAAGAGTTAGTTGTAAACTTGTAGTGACATTTGTTTAAGTAGACATCATTAGACAAAGGACTTATATTGTATATACATATATATTCACCTATGTCTAGAAGCAATTAAAGTTTAGATCTGTTGTGTTCATATACCAAGCCTTGGCGTTGATATATTTATTAGTTAGAAAAATTAACGTAACATATTTGGCGATCCTATGCCTTTTAAAGTATAAAATATAATAACGTTACATATTTGAAAATAATAACGTAACATGTAATAAAGTGTGAATGTGAATTAAATGACAAATACATAGTTATTATCATTAGTTCATATTTTCATACGTTGTAAATTGTAATTGAAATAGACAAAATATATGTGCGGCCCGCCGATAATAATTTTTCAATGTGGCCCTCCATAGAAAAAGTTTTCCCACCCCTGGTATAGACAAATATGCAGAAAGCTAGAAGGCTCAATAAAAACTAGGAGTTTCATTTATAATTTGGATTGACATATCCTCTTTGTATTTTGTTATACACACATTTTATGCAAGTTTCCTGCATAGCAGGTGACAAATACAGACAAGTTATCTCATCACTATCAACAATTTTTGATGTGACTAATTAAATAGCATTTGTGCTGAAGGCCAGATTCATAAACTGGCTTTAGAGCCAAAGGATCATAATGGTGTCAAAACAAAGACTGTTAAGTACTTATAAAAAGCTTAAAAGTGTATTGAACTGCACTTATGTGTTTTGTTTAGTTTAAGATAATACTTGGAAGTTATTATAATTGTGTTGAGATGATCAGAGGTATCATTTCAGGTTTGGCAAGTTTGGTCCTGCCACAATATTTTGATGGATTTTAGGCCTATTCTCCATCTTCAACGTTTTATATTATGCAAATACAAAAATAATGCATAAATTTGAAAAAGTATGTAAATTTGACTCAATTTTAACAATTATTTGGTAAAAACATCTGGCAGGTTATGACAAGTGTTGGCAGTGAGAATTTAAATACATGTATTACCTTTTTTTTTTCCGAAGTTATTTGGGGCAATATTTCACCTATTATTTTGCTAAGCATGCACACACAAAACAGTTCACTGACAAAAGCAATGTAAATATTTTTTTTCTATTTATTTTGAAAGTATGCATTACCAACAAAAAAAAAATCTAAAAAGAAAAATGCCATATTCAATAGCAGAAATAATGAACCATTACCACTGTTGTTGTCAAGATACAGTCTTACATTTAAAAACCTCATGACTTGTATTCCAGTGTGACTGCTTTAGTTTTAAGATATTCATTTAATGCTTCTTCTCCTGTTAAATGTAAGATAAATGTAATAATTAATGTAAATGAAAAGCTTGCATAAATAAAACAAACAAAACAGAGAAAGGATACACTAAATAGCAGGGATGTTTCAAGTACTGATAAGTTATTGCAAGTGTATGACTAAGTACAAAGTGCAAGTACTCTTAAAATGTACTCGAAGCATTTCTTATGCTTTATTTTTATTGTAACTGCTTCAATTCTGTTGAAATTCTAAAAAGATTAATACCCCATTGACTAATAGTGTTTGTGGAAATTGTAATTTTTACTGAGTAAAAAAAACAAGATATAGGGAAACTTAAAATGTCTATATGTATATTATAACCAATGTTTCTTTCTATCAAATATTTTATAGTAATGTATAAATCCATTTGAGTAAGAGCATTTGTATAAGAACAGCATTTTATAGGAACTAACGGGCAGTGGAACATTTTGTATTGATATTTTAAAAATCTTTTCAAAGTTATTTTAAAAAAATTGCAATAACTATTTAATGGTGACATTTTGATTCACAAATTTAGTTAAAACTATTTAAAAAATATCCTTTATTCTATATTTTATCATGTTTGTCTTAAATTTTATTGATGTTACTTTATGGAGTCAAATTTTTATAATTAAATATTATCCTCAAGAATACATACATTTAAAATTTTTTATCATTCCTTACTAATCGAAAACAAGTCTAAAATTGAATTTCCTGAAACATTTTTAAAGAAACTACATTATTTGTTTATAAAAGCTTTTCACAGCATACCACTTAAAATCTTAGGATACATTTTTATTCAATAATTGATTTAGCTAGTTCAGTTACTGGAAAGCGATAATCCTTACATGAACATTAAGTTCAGTACTAAAAACTATAAGAAATATTTATATAAAAAGAAAAAATTAACATTTAACATGTTATTGAGGAGGAGGGTAAAAAAAATTGTTAAATTAAATAAAACTATAAATAAATCCACCTTTAGATATGACTGTATTTATTTCACAATAGTACCCCTCACTGTTTTATTGCTAAAATATGGGTTTTATATTAGGTTTACACTGTACCAATATATTTCAACGTTTATCCAACTATGTACCCTCCTTCTACTCGGGTGGCAAGCCTTTGCATATTAGAGTTTGTAAAGGCTAAACAGAGATATTCGGAAGTACCCAGTACTAAATCTATACTCCGCCCCCCTCCCCCCCTGTTTCTATTTTGTATTCAATCTCCAATGACAACCCAGTTGCTAAATGAAATTTTCCTTTTGCATATTCTTCAATCTCTTTCCCAACCCTATACATTCTGTCTCTTCTCTTTCCTCTCCTATCACCCCCACCTACCTCATTTTCTGTATTATTTCAGCTTTAATGTCTTTGAATACTTTCAGCCTGCCTCTTATATTTTGTATTCACTCCTCCCTTTTATGTTACCCTTTCTTCACCTCCCTATTCAATGTTCTCATCTATTTTGTATTATCTCCTCCTTTCTTATTATGTATTCCATTTCCATCCTCTTCCTATTTATGTATTATCTCTCTCCTGTCTATTTTATGTTCTTTCCCTCCTCTATCTATTTTGTATTATTTACCCTCTGCTATTCTGTAATCATCTCCTTTTCCCATCTCTTGACACTCTTGAGAAAGAAGTTTTGCAATAGTTTTTTTTTTTGCTACACGTCTCTTTGGCAACATCCAAGTGGGCAGTTTTGAACAAGGAGGCCACAGGACTTTGTTCTTAAGTATTAAAAAATACTAAAAATTCAATAATTTATTTCATATTTATGATGTTGTGTATGTTTTGCTGAGTTCTTTAAAAGGGGCCTATAAAAAACAAGATGATAAAAATCGGTTTGGAGTAGTGTTGTTTTAGTCCCAGGTATTTTAGTTTCAGTTTTTATTTCATTTTTTCTGTAATAATTTTAGTTTTTGTCTAGTTTTAGTCTTGCTTCTAGTTTTAGTTTTAGTTCTCGTTGACGAAAAGTCACCATTTTCGTTAACGAAGGTTTTAGTTTTAGTTATCGTGAAAGAAAGCAACACTATATTTTAGTTTCAGTTTTTATTTTGTTTTTTCTGTAATAATTTTAGTTTTTGTCTAGTTTTAGTCTTGCTGCTAATTTTAGTTTTAGTTCTCGTTGACGAAAAGTAAACATTTTCGCCAATGAAGGTTTTAGTTTTAGTTTTCGTCAACGAAAACAACACTAGTTTGGAGTACCTGTGTAAAATTATATATAAATAAGTTGTTCTATAAATTGAAATTAATCTTCTATTGTGTTACTTTATACATAAAATATATCAAAATAAAGAATTTATTTTTCACCTAAATCTTTTCCAAAGCCTGACTGTTTAAATCCACCAAATGGAGCTGCCACATCAGTTTTATTATAAGTATTAATAAATACTGTGCCTGCATCTAAGCTGTCAGCTATTCGCATAGCTTTATCTATATCCTGGGTGAAGACACCAGATGCCAGTCCAAACTCTGTTTTATTAGCACTAAGAAGAACGCCATTGATGTCACTAAGGAGGAAAAAAATCAATGAGGGTTGATGTTATTTTTCTATAGTTAAACATCAAAGTAAAATTCATGTATTTTAACAAAATTGTATTTTTTTTTTTCGACATACACTATTTCAAGTATATGTATTTGTTATATTTCTTTCTACATTCACCATATCTACAATACCGACAAAAATAAATGTTCTAACTTTACCCATCAATAAACTTTGATATGATCATCACTGGACCAAAAGATTCCTCTTTAGCTATAGTCATATTATCATCAACATTAGTGAAAACAGTTGGCTCAAAAAAAAAACCTAATTCACAAAGAGAAATAAATATTATGTCCTTTAATTATCTAAATATTAAATTATCTACTTACGCTAAAGTTAAAATTTAATCTGACAGCCATTTTAATTACATAAATCCACATAAATTACATTAATCCACTAAATGAAGATTTTTTTTTTAATTTTAAATTGTCTTAGTTAAAATACAGATCTAATAACATCATGTAATTTCTTAAAATATAATGTGATAGTTTCAAGATAATCATGTTTGCTTATTTTATAATGTTTATTTTATAAACACTCCTCAAACATGAGTCTACTCTATTTTTAGAACATTGCGGAGAAACTTCTTGCAAGACATTTAAACTCTAAGTATAAATATATGAAATGTTTGGGCTTTGTGCTAGCTACACTAACCCTAATTATGCAATGGATACAGAAACATTTCATCCCTGATGGCTCCCAAGGCCTAAGGGAATTTTACTTAACTATTTGAAGCATTTAGAGCCCTAGTAGCCTACCCACAAAGGGTGATAAGTTAGTCTGGCTTGATAGCTTCAATTTAAGTTTAAAATTGAATGAGGCAACACTTTGAATAATAAATGCTAAAAAAATCAAAAGCATTTTGGATTCAGGTACTGCATGATTTTTTTAAAGCAGTAAAATATACTTGGGTAACTGGATTTCTAGACACTCAATAATGTGTCAGATCATTCAACAGATTTAAATCATGCCATCAGAGCTTTGATCCAGCCATTAGATTTTAGATAAATGTATATTTTTTTATTGTTTACATAAGATGATTGTTTTTATGGATCTTCTAAATGACTCATTTGAGGTAATTAAAGCAAAAGTGAAAATTTCATTAAACTATTTAAATCATAGCTTTATATTTCAAAAGAACTAATTAGTAAAAATCAATGCTTAATGTATGTTGAAAACTATAAGGATATTATCAGTATAAAACGTGTCCAATTCATCTCATTATAATATTTCGGTGATTTCAATACTTTACTACTTCTCTTTGTTAATATTATTGAGGATATTTATTATTAGAAGAAATAAATTGCAATATTTTTTACACCTCATTGATAAGAAAAATTGTATTAATTATCTAGGCCTGTATTTGACACTCGCATTAGGCCCTGTGCATTTAACTGAAATACTTAGACCTATTCTGGGTTGCATATACCAGTACTTAAAATACCCTTGCTGCCACACATAGCTCAGATCCAATAGTTTTAAAAACATGGTTTTAATTATTTTAGAAACCCTAATTTTTTAATTGATTTGAACATTACTAAGAAGGTTTCAGCCTAAATTTACCAGGCATCTGACACTGTTTGCCTCCTCTCACTAATGTAGCACCCTCTTTTACACCATTTTCACAATACTCTATGAGTTTCTGTAAGTGTGCATGATGATTTTGTGGTCCATGATCTGTTGACCTATCGAATGGATCGCCAATTTTCATTTTGTTGATTTCTTGTATCTGAAAAGTAATATTATGCAACAAGATATGGCTGCTATTCATTTCAAATAAAACTCATTTTCATCACAATAGTGACAAAATATTTTACTTTTTCCTTGATGGAGGCTTCCAAACTAATAATTATCTTTTTTTATAATTTGTACTTAACATTGAAAACAAAAAGTAAGTACAAAAATAAGCTTCATTTATAGCAGTTAATTTATGAGATTCATAACAGCCGTTTGGAAGATATGGTTTCCAAAAAGTTGACAAAAGACATGGTTACGAAATAATGTAATGTTAAAAAAAAATTTAACAGTACCTGTTGCATGTATAATAATATTAAATCACATTTTTTTCTTGACATTATTTATATAGCTATTGAAATCATTTGATAATAACTATTTCCTCATCAATATGAATTTCTTACCACTCGAAAACAAACTCATCATGAATAGACTCTTCAACAAAAAGTCTCCCAGCAGCAATGCAATTTTCACCTTTATTAAAAAAAACAGCACCACATCCAAGACGCACAGCTTTCTCCAGATCACAATCATTAAAAATTATTAAAGGAGACTTGCCACCCAGTTCTAATGAAACCTTTTTCAAGTTGGCTTTGGCACAACTAAAACAATTTACAAAACAAGACATGAAATGTATGAAATACAAATGAGTATCATCAATAAGTTTACAAGAAATAAATCACTTTGATCATGTATTCTAAAACTAGATGTCTCTATGATTAAATTATTAGTTAATAAAAAGAGAAATTAATTAAAATTTCATTATTTACCTTTCCATAATAGTCTTTCCAACCGGTGTAGAGCCAGTAAATCCAAGTTTTCTAACATGAGGATGTTCTGACAAAGCTTGTCCAACAAGTGTACCTGACAAAGTTAATACAATTAGCAATTATTATAAAAGATCAAATATGAAATATGTTTTTACAAAATCAGGCTATTGTTTACAGATTTAACCTACACATATACCTGAACCTGGTAAAATATTGATAACACCTCGTGGGAAACCTGCAATGACTGACAACTCAGCAAACTTCAAAGCTGTCAGTGGAGTTACCTAGAAATTTAGTTGGACACCAGTAATAGATTATAATTAGTAATAATATGTTGTTTTTAAAAAATGTACAGATTTCTTTATAGAAGAGAGCAGGAGAGATTGAACTAAAATATTTTAGAAATTTATATATTTGCTGATGTAACTTATAATATAATTACTGATGCATGTCTGCTATGCAGACAGAGTGGCGGGTGAGTGTGCCCACCACATCTGCTGGTGTGACAGTAAAAGGTTTTTAAGACATGCCTAGACTGGCCAGACCAACAGGGTGTGTGTACTGCCAATCGGCCAGAATGACTAGGCAAGGGTTTTTCCTGCATATGGACAGAGGGGTGTAATGTCTAAACCCTCCACCACAAATGGTAGGCTGTGACAGTGTGCTTAAGTGGGACAGAGTGGAAGGGTGTTATGTGTCACCACCGCCATCTGTGAATACTATGGTTTCGGATTATCCTCACTGACCACAGTACCACCAACATTGCAAAAGGTTTTTTTCCTGGCCAGGAGAACCACAATGATCTTTTCCCCACAAACCATGGTATGTCTCCTATACCAGGTTTGCCAAATGACTAAGATCTATTAAAGTGCAGATACTACACTTTGGTCTTAGCCAAAATGCTGAGAAGCCATCTATATATGTATACATATATATATATATATATAAATGAATGAATGTTTATGGCAGAATAAAAGCTATCAATAAAAGAAAATCCTCATATTTTTTAATACTGTTGACAAATATTGGATATTTTTAATAAAATGTTTGGTTTTTAAATAGAATAAACTCTGGCTAAAGTTAATTTAAACATTTATCTTAAAAGAAAACATTATTTGTACGTAGCAAAAATTAAAATTCACTTACATGTAATTATATTCTAAATTTGAGTTAGCTGAATAGTGTCTTTATATATTTAATTTCATTTTAGGGGATTTTGGAGTCAGAAAAAGTAACTCATTTATTTATTTTCAGCTTAGCATATTTCTAAAAAATTTTCTATTTCAGTTAGAGGAACTGAATCAGAGAAAATAATTCAATTAATAACTTTTAGCTGAGCACATTTCTATACAAGTTTTGATAACAATGTTGGAAATCTAATATCACTTCACAGGTACAGTATTTAAACTATTACATACTAATCAATGAATGATTTACTTTGCATTAATGTTTGTATGCTGTTCATTTACATGGTGATTTTCATTGTCACCATACATTAAATTTTGTATGCCTTAATATAAATGTGCCTATTTTCCTGTTTTGTAGAACGTCGTTAAATGAAATGTAATGTAGGATTTTATAGAAATTTCTCACAAAAACAAATTTTCCGGGCAAGAGAAGTCTATATATATCATATATGAACATCTGTAAGTATGTGTGGTTGCTGACATATACTTTTGCTTATGACTGCACACCAGACAGTCATTTTGGCAACATAAAAACTGATAGTTTTAACAGATTTAAGCAGTTTTGTAAAAAGCGATTTATTTTTAAATGAAAGAAAAATCGATGGCAGATAAAATAATAGTTTAACATAGAAACAACTGAAAATAAGTGGGGCATTTCAAATAGAACCACATTGCACTATGTTGTTATATTTTTTCAAATTTATCTTGTAGCAAAGAGGTGGGACAACTATTTTCAATTGTACCAAAGACTAAAAAAACTTGAAAATGTGAAGTAAGAACATTTTTTTAAATTCTTGCCAATGGCCAAACCTTTAATTCTAGGGATCGTCCATTTATTATGTAAACAAGTTTTACTCACTTTTTAGACCCCACCCTCACCCCTTGTCAACAGCATTCAAACTTTCTGTGACTCCCCTTGTAAAATTATAAACTTATACAAAATGAGAAGAAAAACGTTAAATTTAACATTAAATTACAACCTTCAAACTCGCTTGCTAACTGTAATAATTTAAATCTAATACATAACAGGTTTAAAAAAAATGGAACATATCTCCTGCCCTCAAATATTATATAACAGTATGTAGCTCTGGTAAGAATTTTTTTTGACAATCCAGTTTGCAATTATAAACCCACACCATCCACAGAGCCATATCTAGCCACCATTCTGAAAAGTGTGCAACCCTTAACATTATAGAACATTTTTTAATTACACATTTACATGTTTCTGTCTTCTCTAAGAATATGTCTGGAACATCCATCTTTTATCATTGCCATGATTTCATTCCAGTATTTTGCATACTCTGAAAGGGCACTTATAAACTTTTAAGAATCATAGCTGTACTGCATTTAGATATGTCCTTACTTGCAGTGACTTGCTGACTTAATCATTGACGATTGACGACAATCTTGACCAGATGCCGACAACATATGCCGACACATAAATGAGAAATTAATTATAGGTATATAATTTTAAAACAGCTCAAGATACAGTATAAAGTTATGACCATTGTTCCCTCTAAGGTGTGATATGAAGTGAGTAAGAAATTTTGTCTCTGAGCGACATTTTGTTTTGAGGCCAAAATTTGTGAGCGATTTAAGTGATGTCGCCCGTCGGAGTGAGCAATCATACGTGTAGTGAGCGACACTCAGAATTGCAGGGAGCGATCGCTCACGCGCTCAGCTTAGAGGGAACATTGGTTATGACCATCATACTCTGTCATATCTTGAAGGTGACCATACACTGCAGTTACTTCAAAGCACAGTACATTCACTGCAGCTACTCATGATGTCCATCTCAAGTGTTTGTGTTAACTTTCAATGATACATGTACAACTGATAATACCTTTAGATCATAACTTGCTAATTTTTTCTTTTATTTCAACAACCACACCTTTACATGTACAAATGAGATAAAAGCAAAGTGTTGTTTTGATTTTGTAGAGCAGTATGAAATATATGATGAAAGATAATAGATTTAAAAACTATGGAAGGGCTACAATGGGTTGATTGTCAAATTGTGTGATGTAAATGAATGGAAGGGTTGGATCAAAATGCTTAATGGGATGTACTTGACCATGAGCATAGATTGCTCTATTTCTGGCTGAAAATTGTTTTCAAGATCACTATTTCTAGGTGGCAGCACAAGCCCACTACCCTTCCTACAATACTATATGGCATAATAATCATTATTTATACACAATAAAATGAATGATAATATTTTAATAATAATGAAATACAAAAATAAAAATGTTTAGCACAAATAATTGGCTTTGCTAGATCATATCAGCCTTACTAAGTCCACAATAAACGGTTATGAGATCACACATCTCAAAACATATTGTACCAGTTCATGATTGCAGAATGAGCGCTCTGCCACCAGAAATATCTGACAGAATACGCAGAAGGATACATAAATCAGGTAATTTCAAAAATTAATTTCTTCATGTTTCAAAATAATAATTCCTAAAAATTATTCAAAGGGAATTAATTTATATATACATGTATACTAGTACACTGTATATACTAATTTCATATAAAATACGCCATATTAAAGTTTTACACATCATCAATTTATTTCATTGATCGGAGAATAAAATTTGCCTCAAGTTCAAATTAAACTTAGGTAAAACTTTCATTGCGTGTTTGTAAAAGAAACAATTGAGTTAATTTTGTAAAAAAGTAACATTGTTGATATTAAATCTTTTCTTATGTGTCTGACAAATTTATTAGTTTTAAAGATAAATAAGTATGTATAGGTAAGTTATGTGATATTGGACAGTGGATTTAAGGTAATAATACTGGCCACACAATAAACCAGAAATCAATAAAGAGATAAATAGATAATCTATAGTTCTAGGTGGGCACCTATACTTATATTTTAAATAATGATAGTTTATACAAATATTTCTATAATCAAAGGAAATATTTTTACTTTAAATGTATTTTAAATTAAGTTCCTATCAGAGATGTTTTGATTGGTCCTCATGCCAGTTTATTGCACATAGTTTCTTTCCAGTGGCATATTCACTGGAGACTAGAGCAGACACTAAAAATGCTGTCCCATTTCAGTACCGAAAAAGTAATTAGCTTAGGGCTCCATAAGATTTACTTTATTGACACCAATGTTTTAAAATAGTGTATTGTCATTTAAAATACACAAGAATTCAAAATTTCAAATCGATAGGGCTTCAAGAAGTTTGTGAAAATAGATAGCAAAATTTCCAAAACACAGTATAGGAACTTACCACCACCCACTGCCAGACAAAGCAAGTGTATTAAAAACAAATTCAAATTTACAATACTCCTAGTATTCTTTTCTGCATAAACTACCTGATATTAAACCAAAGTTGTTTTGAAGAAAAAAATTACCACCAGCCAATTATATCAGGAGGGGGTAAAAATGTAAGAAAAACATTTCTCCTAAGAGAACAAAAATGGATATATTTTTTAAAATTACAAATCATTATATTACAATTAGTTAGAAAAATTTATTTTTGTGAAAAATTTCTCTTACTTTAAGTTATTTACCTAAAAAAACTAAAGCAAGGAGAATCTTAGAAAAATTGCTTTTCATAAAAAAAAAATTAGACTTAGATGCCATATTTAATTTTCCTTTAAATTATTAGGTAGTAAAAAAAACTCACTATCTAAATGAATGTATTTGATATATGGATGTCATGATCCCAATAAACTTTTCTTTATGTCCAAATGTAAAAAAAAGTAGATGAAAGATATATGTTTCTAAAGTTTTCTTAAACTAATTAAAGTCTAACCATTGCAGGTTTAAGAACCACTGTATTGCCTGCAGCCAAACAAGCAGCCATCTTCCATGACAACATCATCAGAGGATAATTCCATGGTACAATGATAGCACACACTCTATGGAAATTAAAATACAATAACATAATATGCATATATCATTAAAAAAATATATTAATGATAAATATTTTTTCCAATTGTTACCAGAGTAAATTGAGACGACTAAACACAAAAAGAAATATGTTTACCCTATAGGCTCACGCTTAGTATATGTCAGATTTTTGTTTGGTCTTGCATTATTAATGGGAATGGTTTTACCCTAAAAAAATGTAAAAAAAATTATTGATAACCATTCTTGTATACATCATATACTTTCCCTATATGTAAATAGAAAAATAAATTACTTGGATTTTGTCACACCAGCCAGCAAAATATCTGAAGGTCTGTATAGACATTCCAACATGGGTTTTGAGAGCCAGGGTATAAACAGCACCTGAATCAAGACTTTCAAGTGTTGCAAGTTCTTCTTGGTGTTTTTCCATTAAATCAGCCAATCTGTTTTTAAAACAAAAAAAATATATAACTAATAAATGGATGCAGTGGGTAAATAACAGGCCTATTATTAATAAAGGGGTATAGAAAGTTTATTGTGTAGAGATGTCTATTATATAAATAATCATACCATATTAATGAAACATTTAAAAACAAGCACAAACCAATATTTAAGAATACAAATAAAAATCACCTATAAAGAAGCAATCCTCTATCTCTGGCATTTAATTTTGACCATTCTCCACCTTCAAATGCTGCCTTAAGAAATTTTATTTACTTATTAACAACTGTTACTGCTACAATTACATAAGCACAATACAAAATGACACTTTGTTACTATTTGTAACAAAAAATAATAGTCATCATGGTAAAAATACAGTAAAAATCAAAGGGATTCATCAAAAGTTTATAAGTAAATCAAAAGAAGGTTAACTGAAACAAAAAACTGTTGTGTGTAATATACTGATGATGAAAAAAAACTGTTTGAAGACAATGGATGTGTAGTGAGAATGTATCTTACATATAAATAAATGTAATAAAAAATATAAAAAAATAACAAAAGAAAATTAAAATATTTATTTTCTCCAAAAATTTTGGGGCTATGAAGAGCTATATGCTTTTTTCATCTCACTAAAAAGAATCCCATATGCAACCTAAGATTAGCTGATGAAGTGAACTTACAAGAGCTAACTGACAAGCTTGCAGATAGGTCGGGTGCATACAGAATGGAAATCAGCTCAGAGAAAAGCAACACCACACTTGCCAGAAGTGCAAACATCATAATGAACCATCAAAAGCTGGAAGTAGTACAGAACTTCAAATACCTGGTAGCCATCTTATCCAAAGATGGAAGCTGCAAAGCAGAAATTCGGGCCATGATTGGGTTAGAGATGGCCGCTATGGCTAAATTAAACAGAATTTTGACTAGCAAAAACATTAGCCTACCAACGAAGCTCAAACTTTATAGAGCCCTAGTTAGATCAATTGCACTGTATGGGTGTGAGACATGGACACTTCTAGCAGCCACAACAAGCAAGCTACAGGCATTAAAAAATAAATGGATGAGGTAAATCCTTTGTATCTCCTACCTAGAACGCAAGATCAACAAAATGTCTGGGAAAGAGTGTGGCGGGCTCTCAGAAAGATTATGGTGACAATCAAGCGACATAAGATGGCATGGTTTGGACATGTGTCAAGGCATGATAGCCTGCCAAAAACTATTCTCCAAGGGGCCATAGAAGGAGGCCGTCGCAGAGGGCGCCAGTGGAAATGTTGGTTCAACAATATAAAAGAATGGACAGGGCTACTAATGAATAAACTAAAGACAGCAGTGTAGAATAGGCCACTATAGAGAACTATGTCTGTTGAAGTGAACATGTGTCATCCCAACAACTATAAGGTTAAGGTATGATAATGATGATGAAAAAGAATCTGAATAGAAAAGAGCCAATACATGCATAATACATTAAATACATGTCAATAAAAACAAGGATACCAAACAACCTGAAGAAAGCAGTTCTTATGTTCAAGATCCTCGTGTTATGTAGATTTGTTAGGTAGATTCGTTAGAATTAATAAATTTTTTAACTGGAGATAGTTTATGTGAAGCTGATTAGAAGTATTGTTTATTCTTTGAGGATTAAATATATTAATTATGTTTTTGTGACTTGTTTTATATTAAGTAAAGCAATGATCTGTGTCTTATTTGAGTCAAATTGACTTCCAGTCTTTTATTGAAAGTGCTTGTGCAATTCAGTCACTGTGTATAGTGAGAGAGTAATACAGCCTATTCGCCATCCCTGACACTCTGTAAGTATCTTTCTTTATCGCACATTACTTTTATCACAATCTTGACCGTATTTTTCAATGCAAGGAAAAAGAACTCCTCACAAACCCATTGCAGATTTTTTTTTCCATATTTTATTTTTTATAACATCTCAGATCTCTAAAAATTCAAGGACAACACACCAGTAAGTTGTGTGGCTAACATAGCACCTAAATTCTATCATGACACTATTCTTTATTGTCTAAAATCTCTCTACTTGTTAAAGTTAATGGGTTCTGTCTCCTTCTGTCCACACGTCCCATATCAAATTATGTTAAACTGTCCCAAAGCTTGAACTGAAGTTTTCCTATGCCCTGACTTACTAATGTGTAAACTGATAAAAAGTTTTAAAAGTTTTTAAAAGTTTTTTTTCTTTCCACTTTGGTTTTTGAAGTCTTTTAGGCATTTCTTTTCAAATGACACATTTTATATCTTGAACTGCTTTCTTCAGGTTGTTTGGTATCCTTGTTTTTATCATTGCACACCAGTTAGTTGTATAGCCAACATAGATCACTAATTGAGTGACTAGCATAATGGTATGCTATTTTATGCAACCATCACAGAGATGGCTGAATTCAGAGGTTACTAGGATTACCAAATGGCCTCATAAACTGTAATATTGTCACATATCAAATATGCTAACATTTACTTACTTTAGCTGCCTCAACAGCCCTGTTGACATCTTGTTTGGTTGCTTTACTAACTTGACAAATAACCTTTGGAAAAAAACTGCTCATTAGAAAAACAGCTAGTAAACTTTTGCACCTCACATACTACCTAATTCATATTGTCTACATACCTCCCTTTCCCCAATCCATGTACATTTTTGTTTAAAATGAAAACTATTTGTAATATGATCAGATAACTTCCATTTTATTTATAAGAAATTATTATGTTTATTATTATAACATATAAAGTTTTCTTCAATCACAGCAGAGCTTTCTTAATTTTAATAATATAATAAATTTAATCATTTTTTTTTTTTTTTAAAAGTAAGTATTGTACATATATTATATGGCATTTGCCCATCTTGTCTGAAATAAGTTTGGGTTCTGATGATGTTTCAGCAAGATAAAAAAAATTTCAGACTCAGAGCTGTACCATGTTTTAAATACTGCAACACATGAAAGGGTATTCTTTTTATGGCTAGCCAAATGAGGTCATGACAAGGAGGAATGAAATTTAGCTTTATTTTGATCATGGAATAATTTTTTAGGAACAATTTTTTAATTGAATTTCTTTAATAATTATCCATGAATAGCCATGTCTTCCATTAATAATATCAAAAAGCTTCACAGAGAAATGGCGCATTCATTTCACTATAAAAGATCTGCAGATCTTTTTCATCCACTTGTCACAATAATATTTTCTTTTGAAACTTTTGCTTTTATTTCTGTGATTGAAATAGGAATTTCTTAGTATCTGGACTTACTGCTTCCCAAACATCTTCACTGGAAAGTAACATGCATAGCCAAATAATTCTTCTGTGATCTAAAGATTATTTTACTTCAAGTATTAGAAAAAGAATAATAATAAAGACCTAATTAGAAAATACAACATATTTCTAATAAAACATATTTTGAAATCAGGATTTCAAATAATGAATGAAAGCCTTGCGAAAAATTAGAGAAATCTAATACAGTTCTAATTGACTAAGTTCAATGTACAGAATGCTAAATATTATCTAATGCCTGCTACATTTAAATAGTACACTTTGACTATCTGACTCTCAAAGATCTAGATTTCTATTTTTTTCTGTAGAAATTAGAAGAACATCTTTTTCAGATTAAAGTGTGTGTATTCATACTGTATGGTATGATAAATTCCTACAATTAAGCTACACATAAAAAAAATTATCTTTCATTGTGATAATATAGCCTATAGAATATATGGCCTTCCACCACAATAAGCCTGATAGTCAAGAATCTAAATACATTAATTAAAAATAAATAAATTAACTGCAAAAAGAAGATCCCTTACAGTTTCATTAGCAGGATTTATAGTATCATAAGTGGCACCATCAGATGAATCAAGAAATTCATTTTCAATGAACAGCTGATGAGGAAATCTAAGCTTTAAATTATTGGCTTCAATCTCAATCTGAAATTAAGAATATTTTAATGCATTTTATTTTTTTTTCTTAAATTATGCATTTACTTTCCTTTTTAGCAAATAAGGCATGACACATTTTATAGGCTAAAGAGGCCTTTTAAAAATGATCACAGTTTTACTTACTGCATCAAAATCAAATGGTTCTTTGTCATCAATTCCCCTCCCTCGTTTAATGACACACATCAGAAAATCCTCAAAAACTGTATTCATGTAAACATCCTCAATGGCTATTTTTATATCAAAACTTACTTTGATTTCTTCAACTAGTCTGAAAAATATGACTTTAAGCTCAATTTTTGTGATTTTTTTTCAAATTTAAACAATGTACATGTATTTATAAAGAGAAATAATTTATATTCTTACCTAATCACATCCATGGATCCAGCTCCAGCTTTAAAAAAATCCAATGAACTGTCAATCTCAGTGCTTAATATTCCCTTCCAGATTGTCTAATTAAAAGTGTATATTCTTTAATATTTTTTATAAACTATCACTTAAAAATACTTATTAGAAAGATTCATTTTCTTTATTGATGAAACAAAAACTGGGAAAACAAAATACACGTATTGCCATTTTTTTTTCTGGTAATGTGACCACTACATAATTGACAATGATGTTTAAATACAAATGAACAACACGAAAAAAATTGATTGTTTAAACACAAACACTACAGTGATTATGATCAAGAGTTCACAAAGCTTTTAACCAACTTATCTAAAAAAACTAATTTAAAAAAATTCATTATACTTAGTCTACTTTATGAACATAAAGAACATTTTTTTGCAAAAAAAAAACAAAACTTATATGTTAAACAACCTTAGATTTAAAATAACCTTTACTGTTTTATAATGGTTTTAAAATTGTTTTTAATATACTTATCTTTTATTAGAGAAAACTAATAATAAGACATTGTTCACTCTTACCTTTAGAGTTTTTTCCATTTCATTTTCCTTAGTTGTTAGCTCAAGTTTTTGGGTAAATGAATCTTCTTTTCCAAACTTTGAAGCAGGAATCATTTTTCCACTTGAAAATTGAACTTGAGTTATGTTCAACTAAAAATTACAATAAATGTTAATATTTAAAAACCTTAAAATGTCAAGTGATCACCATGGAGCAGAAAATTTTATTTTCATCTGATAGGAGATATTCATGAAATATTTTTATGTCACATTAAATAAATAGTCTCTATATGTCTGTCTAGTGGTTTCCAAGGGTTCAGTAGTTCCTGACTGTCTATTAGTTTCTGACCGTCCAGTGGTCTATGTCTGCTTAGAGGTATCTGACTGTCCAGTGGTTATGTGCGCCTAGAGGCTTCTGATGGTCAAGTAGTCTAGTCTGCCTGAAGGCTTCTGACTATCCTTTGCTTTCATACAATCCGTGATCTTTGTCTATCGATTGATTATCTTTCTGTCCAGTACACTATGCCTGTTCAGTGATCTGTGCCTGACCATTGGTCTTTGTCTAGCTAAGTATTTTGACTAGTAAAACTAATCAGTCAAGTGAACTTTGTCTATCACGTGGTATCTTTTTGTCTATTACAGTATATCCATAATATACCCTGATGAACAAGGGTAAGACAGATATGTTCATAATACTGTTCATGACATCTTTCAGCTGTAGTATTCATTATACCCTTTAACTATAATGTTCATGATACACTTCAACAATAATGTTCATGACACCCTTTAACCTAATGCTTATGGCATCCTTCAACAATAATGTTTATGACATAGGAAAACTTTCAACTATGTTCATGAGAACCTACAACTATAATGTTCATGACACACAATTGTTCAGTCTTAAAACCTCACAGTCTGTCTTGGAGCCTACTGGCTAATATTGACTTAACAATAATAATTCCAGTATTTTCAAAAAAAGTTAAATAATAGTAAAATATGAGAATTTCAAAGTGAGGTTTCTCTGTTTGTTGTGTAGTAGTTCACTTAGTAGTTCATGTTTATTCAGTGCAAGATAGCTGAGCATCAGTTCTGAGAAAACTGTTATTTAAATTTTGCTCATTAGTTGTTGTAACGTTATATTCTATGCGTTATGGTTTTGTGTTATTTGGTTAATTTTGATGATGTTCTTTCTTTGGTTCACATGTGGTATAGCATTCACTTAAGTTGCATTCACAGACAACACACTATGAATGAGGCAAAGCTCCATGATTCAAATGACATTTATTGTGTGATTAAAAAAAAACATACATAAAATAAAATCATATTTAGTAGTATTCACAAATGCCTGAATAATATATCAAAGTATTCAGCCATCCTGAAAGATTGAGGTAGATATACTTTAACAACATACACTTTTGTTACTTCTTGTCTACTAATTGTTGCAGCTAACTTTTCACTATAAGTCCCGAAGGACTGAGGTAGATATACTTGAAAGTCTGTTGGTCTGTCTAGTCTCTAGTCTGTCTGCATTTGGTCTGATGAAAACTGACTGACATGTTGATTATATTTGTGAATTAAGCTGTCCCATGATGCTAAGGCCCCAACTCTTCTGATTGGCCCTTCTACCCCCCTTCTAACTCATTTCCATAATTAGGACTCTTTTCCCAGCGTAGTGATTGGTGCAGCCAAATACCCATTCTTAGGTTACCTACAGCTAAGTTTACTGTTAGCTACGGTTAAGATCACTGACTTGTATAAACTTGAAACAAAGAAAGTTCGTTGTCCAGCTTTAGCTTAAGAGACAGTAGTACTCCCCATTGACACCTGAGACAAAAGGCTAATGTCATTTGGATCTAACTTACAGAACTTTGCCCCAACCTGGGTCACTGGAATTTTATAGAATCTGACTTGTACTATAAACCTTACTCTACCAAACAAAGATCTAACCCTGAACTATTAAACTTGACTAACTAACTGAAATTTCCCAACTTATTACTGGTTCTAAATTTGATATACTTAAAGCTATCATTATAGTTGTTAACCCTGAAGAAGAGACTCCACAAATCTTTTAAATTTGGCTAAGAGATGATGTTGTTTACAGGATCTTATAGGGCTTCAAACTATCAATCGTTCTTAAACATTAGTAACAAGTAACATATTGGACAATGTTCTTATGGATGAATATAACATTTACATGCTTAAATAAATGAGTTGAATGTCATCTTAGTCCATGCTGGAAATATATATAAACAAAGTTGTCACAAAAAAAACACAATTCCCAGGAACTCAAAGCTAACACAATTACATCACCAGTTATCAACTTTGTGCAGTTAAAACCTGTCTGTTCATCCACGTGGTCTTCACTCAGCTCCACCCCCTGCCTTATTAAGGTCCATCAATTCCCTCACCCAAACCTGCTATGCAATCATTGTATCCCTCTAGTCGTCAATGCCCACATAGCCAAACAGGTTGATTTACCAGTCACTTGTCATCGGTCCACCCACAACACACAACAATGAGATATTTATTTGAATGCCTCTGACTTTATCTGCTATACCCAAAAATAAGTGTCTCAGCCAAACAACAAAGAGCATCACAGTTTCTTAGCACACAAAATAATTATTAATGACCCAGTACACAATAAATGTCATATATTTTATAATTGGTGTTTTGTTAATTTTGTAACAACAAATAACTTAATGAAGGGAATGAAAGAACATATTGACATGAATCTATCTAGATAGGTCTTTAGTTACAATTTTCTTAGGCTAGATTGTACTGCCAAATGTTTTATTTCAAACTTCCTTTTGTGCATGATATAAAATATTATAATTATACTTATATAATTATATAAAACATTACCATATTTCCATCATTACCAAAAAGAATCATTCCATCTTTATGGACTAATGCTGGATGTTTAGCATTTTCAATTGAAACTTGTGTACCTCGAGGTGGCAGACGTGACCAGAGTTGAGAACCAAAAAAAGTAATGCGCTGAAAAAAACCAAAAATAAAAATTTAATGAATCATCAGACAACTGCTCTGGTGTTAATTGTAAAATATTTGTTTTTTCAAAATAGTCTTATAATAATATTGCTACAATGTTTAAGTGTTTTGAGAGAATGCAATCTAATCAAAAGTTTTAGTAAATAGAGAGTAGCCTATATGTGTCTCAAGCAGCTCATTCACTACATCTGGTTGGTCAAAATGCTGTTGACTGCTGCTGTCAAGGCATTTCAAATTCTAAAGCAGAATACAATTACTCTCTGCATTGCCTACAGCTACAACCAATTGATGGGAAATTCATAAGGTTAATATATTATAGAGGTGTCTAAAAACTCCACTATGATGGGATGCACATGCTATGGCATAACTATAGCATTTTTGAATTTCAGAAGCATTAGAATATTTAGTTGAATATCAGTGATAAAATGTAGATGCAAGAACACAAGCAAATTATATTGCAGTGATTTTAACAATAGCTAGAATTTGTTTTATGCTGAATTTCGGAATGAAATTTTGCAGAAATATTTTAAAAGTTATCAAATTTCTATAAAATGAGGATGTGAACATTAGAAACATGAATAGATACCGGTATTTGTGTATCATCAGCTACACTGTGTACTTAACAATATGAATTTTAAAAAAAAAAGGAAAAAATGCAAAGTGGATGTTACCCAAGTAGATAAGAAGACAGTTATAATTAGCAAGTGTACTAAAATGAAAAGGATCACCTGATGGAAATAAAATGTTCAATATAAATTTCATATCAATCTCTCATGCACAATTTTCAACAAATTACTACTAAGATAAGAAAAAAAAAAGAAAACTCTTCTAAGTAGTGCGCTAAATATATCCCTTCATTATTCAGAAACATGGAACGATATTCTAGTGCTGTCAAAAACTGATAGATGCCGACAGGGATTTCAATCATAATATTCTTCTGAACTCATACACTTTCATATTTCTATGTAAAACAAATTCAGTAAAATAGAAAATATAGCAACAAAGTTCAACACTATTGAGCGTGCATTTTAAATTTAGAATCTGGAATCAGAGTCCTAGAGAGACTCTGAAATATGTTCTGAAATTGTACAACTGCTAGTAGCTACTATTATTATAAGGAGAGATGGTCTTGTGTTAAAGTGCTCGACCATTGACCTGGGGGTCACTGGTTCAATCTTCGGTGAGGACCAATGGATATTTCAGGTCATGGCTTAAGTCCATGCAATGTCTCCCATGGTGCCTCCATGGCCATTGCACTATTGGCTATGGTGGCGATGAAAGAAGGGTGCCATAAAACCATCCCATTTGTGGTTTATAGGATCTAAAGTGATTTGATCTCATCCTTTCAGGGAATTCACACACTATTATTATAAGCCCCATATGATTAGTATATTAAAAAGCACTGAATGGCTGATAGAGGTACTGATTCAAAAAGGGGGGCACCAAAATTACTTGGTGCTTTTGGTGCTCAGGGCTTCTAGATGACTAAATGGCAATGTATAAAGGTAAGTTTAAATTAAGAATCGGCATGGAATAAAAAAATAGAGAAATTTCCACATCAATGATATTTTCAAAAATGCTGTCATGCTGTTGTTTGTTGCAGTGTAACCCCACATGAAATGTGTATGAATGTACTTTATTAATCTAGTACATTGAAATATTGTTATTAACAGTGTAATGAAATCAAATATTCAGTACAGCGGAAAAACTTCCCTATGCTTATTTATAATCTATTAAAAAGCTTAGTTGTAATGAATTTCTTAATTTCAGTTTTGAAAAAAAAAAAGCTGTTTGCAGACCATTACCAAAAAATAAATTAATTGAAATTCAACAAACTTCTATATCTCAAGTCAACACATTTTCTAGATAATGGAAGGAGGTAGGAGAGGAGTTAGACGATATGGTAATTTTTAACCTCTACTGATGAGGAAAGATCCATGGAGGTGAAAATTCAAGTGTAGTCTAGGCATCAGCCAAGAAAACACAATTTATTATGTAACCTTGCAACCAGTGTTATCAATGTATTGGAGGAAGGTCCACTAATCAACAAGAAGCAAGGTACTTAAAAGGATAGCATTTTGGAAGGTATGAGAAAGACATTGAAGAAATATTTGATGTGTTTGTGTGTGGCAATTATTAGAAATTAATTAAGGTAGGCTATCCCAACTAGCCAGTTAAATAATGGTCTTTAAAACATAAACAGTATAGGGCTGCAATTGACAAGTGATTTCAATAGTAACTTGATAGATTTAGCATATAAACAATCTTGATTTGATGCTGAGGGACGCATTTTGCAAACATACTAATTAACAATATTTTTTTAGTAAATGGGGATATTATAGTTTGAGGTAGGGACTTGAACTAAAGATTGCATTCTGCCAAGAATTATAAATGCAATAAGTGTTTTAGGGGCAAAAGTGTTAGTCTTACTGACTGTCATTGTAGATAGTGATGTGTAGTCGTACTGACTACCTTACATCAATGAAGACAGTGATGTGTAGTCTTACTATGTCAATGTAGTCAGTGATGTTTATTCAAACTGACTATGTCAATGTAGTCAGTGATGTGCAGTCTTACTGACTATGTCAATGTAGACAGTGATAAGTATTCGTACAATCTAGACAGTGATATCATAGTTGAAACAGAAGTAACTCTTGTAGAAATGGTGGTGGACAGAATAAATGAAAGAAATCAGTAAAATGATGAGGTAAAAGAGGAAGATTTCCCTTAAGAAGATAAACAGAGTTTGACTCAGCTACAAAGTCATGTACCAGAATTGTGAAGTTTTGGGAATACCTAGAAAGATCTTTTGTGCTTTGGAGTGTTCAGACTTTTTCAACTAACTTGTGTATATTTGTTATAATTCAACTTTTTGTGACATTTATATACTTTTTTTTATTTCAAGATTTAATAAATGAGAAAATTTGAGTGTGACAGCTGTTTAAGGTACATGGATTAGTTTCTGTTCTCATAAATTAAGTGTCATGCAGAATAAGTTTATAAAAACATAAATGAGTTACACCCCTTAGTTCATCACCTTTTGCTGTATATATCGAAAGCCAGTGGCTAAATTAAAAAGAAATAAACAGAGAGAAAACATAAATATATATTTAACAACAAATCTTTTAGAAAATGCGCGTAATACAAGTTGTCAGCTTGTCAAACCCCCCCCCATTACAACATAACATTTCAGTATTACGAATAAATCATGAGTTCCATCTATTTCATTGTAGCCACATTTCACAGCGTTTACAATTTCCCTTTTGTTTTCCTTTATAAAATATATGTTTGAGTAAAGGGGGAGCATAGGACAATGTTTCTGATGGAGGGAAGGGGAACCACTGTTGGCATTTCATTTGATGATCTGTTTTGTAAAAAATGTTTAAACATTTATAAATGCTATGACTTACTTCACCATTAACGACAGCCCATGCTCCAGGAACTTTGTCATTTCCTCGAATGAAATTATGGATAACAGCAGCTGGCTGGTCAAAATTAATCTGGTAAATATATGATCGGTAAATTTTTAACACAAAAGATAAAAAATCAGTCTATTACTCATGCAGAGCTAAAAACGGGTCTGATTTTCTTGAATTACATCATATACATTTTTTATGCATCATGAGAAATTGTGGTAAAATAATAACGGAATTAAGACAAGAGACATTGTATCAGTTTTATCCTAACTCTGTCCTAAAAATATTATCCAAAAGTTATTTTTATTATAATCATTAACTCATAGCTTTTATAACTCAAAATGTTATACTTAATGGAATTGGGTGATCATTACATGAACCAGAGGTGTGTACTAAACTAGGCCAACTGTTTGACAGCAATAGAACTGCACATTTTTAGATTTTAGCAAATGTAAACAACCTGAACTTTATCCTTCCTAATGCCTGGTTCAAAAGTGGATCCTTCTTCTGGTTGAACAATTCTTGGTGCTCTGTTAGTAGCAATCATTTCCACTGCTTCTCCCTATAAAATATATGTAAAAAAAAGTCAGATAAAATTAAAAAATATTTTTAAACATGTCAAAATATTGATTTAAACATTTTTGATGAATAGGACTTAAACACATATTCAATGTGCTGTTTACTTTGACATGAAATTACTTTTTTTTTTAAAAGCCCCTGCTAATCTTCTAAGCCACTGATGAGACAGTTTTTATGGTGCCCCACCATAACCAAAAATGCCACACATAGCGACAAAAACAGGTGACTAACACAATTACTACACTTCCCACGTTAATGTAAGGTACTCTTTAAGTTGGGTGAACTTGGGAGCTTTCACCTAGACCTGAAAAAAACCTGAGTCTCTCAGAGAGGATAAAGCCAAGGTCTTTCACACTGACAAGTGCATTCAATGCATGACTATCCATCCCCATGAACTGAGTTCAAACCCTGAATATTTTGATGTTATATTATGCTATGTTATACATTATAATTTCTAAATGGTGACCCCAATTTTATTATTTGAAAGTGATCACAAATTTTATAAATATTCAAATGACCTAAAGAACTTTTTTATACTTACAGAACAATTTAATAAAATATTTTTTTTCCATTTGAAATATATTTTTTAGTTTTGCAAGACTTGGACAGATGTTTTTTTATAAAAATGTAGCCCTCATTTCTAGTAAAAATAGAATTTCATGTTTTGCAAATATTTATTTTCACACCATAATCTCTTTCCGCATTTTTCCGTTATATCAACATTACTAAAAAAAGTAATTAGTTTCAGAAGTCTACAAGATTTTAATTAATTGACATAAAAATATGATGATAGTGCATTTTCACCATGAATAAATAAGGGTTTGAAATTTCAGCTCAATCAAACATGGAGAAGTAAGACATCGAATGGAATTTCACACAAGACAAACATTCACATCCAATAGTCAAGGCATATAAAAAAACTGTATAACTTTTTATCACTGGTCTGTAAGTGTATAAAATGCCACGTTGCACTGTTTGCCACACACAGATTATTTATGCATAATGTACACAGTAAGAAGCACTAAAAACACAAACATCATGAAAAATTTCACGATCAGTTATACTGAATACTGTAAAAAAAAAGTTTAAGTTAAAGCAATTAAGAAAACTTTTGTTTTATTAATCACTTGAAGAACCTATCTTAAAAAGAATTCTGATGCAGCTATGGGATTTTTGATGCCAGAGGAGCTTTAGATATTTGTACTTTTCATATATTACTTATACATTTCTCACTTTATATGCACATCTTTTTTACATGTGAGTTATATACTTTGTATTAGGAAAATAAGTGTTTTCAAAACATGTGCATTTTGACATGCTAAAAGAATCTTACGTAAAAAGAGTAGCCGAAAAAATGCTTTGCTTTATATTCAATCCACTTGCTCCACTGGCATATGCTATTAATTTTATAGACTGCTCGTCAGTTCCTTATCACAATTTCTGAAATTTGTTTTATTAACTCATTAACCAATGATAAAAAATAGCAAAAAATAATTCAACAAAAAGAAAAAATATTGTTTTTAATAAAAATCTTGTTTAATGTGTATTGATATAAATTATTTTAATGTATTTATCATATTTTTAAATATATCAATGTGAAAGAGGGAGCAAGCTTTCACATCATCAAAAAAATTTCCTCCTCCTTATTTAAAGATTATAATATAAACCAGACACTGCACCCAACTATATTTTTTAGGTAAGGCTATATATGCTATTAGTCTCTAATTACATAATTTTGAACCCTGTATTTTTTTTTTTAATAAAAGGAATGATAGCTGAATGCAGATGCATTATAATGTTTTATATAAAATTTGGAAGGAATTTTTTAAACCGTCTATTATTTTTGTTTAGTCTGCTAACTTTTTTTAATGAGGTTTTTATGCTAGTTTTAATTTGTTTCAGAACTTGGTTTGTAGTCTGAACATTGAAATTAATGTATAAAACAAAATCCATTTGAAGATAAAAGAATCATTTTTTTATTAACTTCCTCTCATTTACCTAACAAAATGCAAAGAATAAGTATGCTTCACATACTGAATAAAGAGAAAGAAAGCAACCAAATGAATAGATTTCATCTCTTTTTGAACAAGAAAATGATCATGGGAAGTTTGTCTCTTTTTTTTCTATTCTGAATCACTGTATTTAGAAGTCTCTTGTTACTGTTTCCTTGCAGCTGACTGATATTCTTTCTGCACCAATAAACTATCAAGGGAAATTAGCTGCAGCTTTTGACAACAAACGTTTTAGAAGAGGCCATCACATTATCATTTATCAAGTTTGCTAGGGTGATGGTTCACAAGGTTTGCCCACATGCTACAAATTCTTTTATTCTAGCAGTTGAAACAGTCAATGGCTTTTCATCATCAGATGACTACTACTTCAATGTCTTTAGATGTACAGCATGGCGTCTGTTTGTACTGTACATGCTATTTGTCTCAGACATTAAACCTTGCTCTCTTTATTTGGCCTTGTTTGTTGTATAAGATTAAAAAAATTACCATTTTGTTTATCATAGCCTGAATTGTTTATTACTTGGGGCATTCATTACCCAAGATTCCACTGTATTTTCTTAAAGTTATGCAATTTTAGACAATTACATCATGATGCCCTTATTTTGAATGGAGCAAATAGTCTTTAAATGCACATTTTTAAGAAGCAATTCTGTGGAATGTATCCCCTATATAAATCAAAACTTGAAAGTATTTTTTTATTGGTTGCCATTTTGATTAAATAAAAAATAAGTTAATTCAATAATTTATTGTATTTTTAAGAAATTTCTTTTATCCTATTAAAGATACCCAATAGGATAAAATAATTTTTTTTTAAATAAAATCAAAATCTTTAGATTTGAAAACTGACTTTAAATGTAATTACCCTTCTTTTTTTCTAGCTAGAATAAGAAAACAACACTTATCATGTATACCAATCAGTTTGTGACCTAATTATAATTGTACTAATTATTTATGTGAATAAGTTTGAGCAAAAAATTATGAATGCATTGTCAACTAAATCATACCATAGATTTAATTCCTTCTGGAAAACAGAACCGGTTATAAAATGTTTCTAATGTTTCATTAGGATCCACATATGTTGATTTTTGAAGTAGAATTGGTCCTGTGTCCAAGCCATCATCGGCCCAGAAGATAGTAAAGCCACCTTTTTTATCTCCACATAAGTGTCCTAACAAAGAAAGTTACAATTCAAAATACAGTTTACTCATTTATATCAAGCCTAATAGGGCATAACAGCATATAAAAAAAATGAATATTCTAGATGAATATTCTGTAAATACTTAAATTCTGCCACATCAAACCCATTTCCATTTTATACACAATTAGTTCTCATTCATAATCATGTTAATATTTAATAAAAAATCTTCTTTTGTAACCAATGTTTAAAAATATTCATTATATTGAATGGAAATTCACAAAAATTGTTTACATACACATACAAGATACCTTTTCTAACAGGTCGCTATAAAAACATAAAACATTGTACACTATAAATAATGAATAAACTGATATTTAAAATTAATATAATAGTAACATACAGCAGAAGCATAATTTGTAAAAAAAAAATTATATTCACTTTGCTGCCAATTGATAAATGACTACTTAAATAGGAAAAGGGAGGCCATAGATTAAAAGTAATAAAAAAGTTTTTTTAGTTCTTAAAAAGCTTGCATAAAACTGGCAAAAGTTATTTTCAATTAGGCTGGATGATATGGAGGCATAATAATCAAACATTATGGTAATTGGCCTTTGTGCTATCCAGATAGTTATAATTATATTTATAGCTAATACTATTTTATGTTACTGTGTTTATAAAATATACTTACATAATAAAATTACCACTGTACATATTTAAATATATATAACATTTATTTATATAAGTAAATATGTTGTTAGCCTTATTATTTATACAAATGTATACATTTTTGCTTGTTTGTGCCTATGTATATAGCATAAAAACACTCACGCCTCATCCATGCCTAGTAGTCATGATTAGGCTGTAAATAGGATTATTGAATCGGAAACAGAAGTATTGAGTAAGGGATGACCTAAATAAAATTGACCCTTTTTTTACTCTAAACAAAATGTATGATTCTTTAAAAAATAAAAGGCAAGAATATGATAAAAATATAAAGATTTTGCTATAATACTTAAAATATTAAGTAATGTTCCATTTAAATCAGATTGCAATATGGTCAGTTCATCAGGCCTACCATCAGCTCTTGAATTTGTTTGATTAAACAAATGGGACATGAGAAATTGTGATACAATTTAAGGTTCTCATTTTTCATCATCCTATATGGTGGGACGGATGGCCGAGTTTGGTGCAGAGTCGTCCCACAAGTCCACCCAGCTTTAAATGGGTACCTGACTTAAGTTGGGGAAGTAAAGGCGGCTGGGCATTGTGTTAACCGCACAATCCCTTCATATGCCAAGGTTATAGAAACAGATGAATTCTACACTTCATCTGCCCCAATGGCCCGTTAGGGCTAAGGGAACTTTTTTTTATCTTTTATGAGCTGTACTTGATACTTCAAGATTACCTCATCTGTACTTCTACAGAATCATCCAAGGATTTTGGAGAAAGCTGTTATTATTTGAAGCACACAGTGGGAAGGAGAAAATTCTATATTAGCAAAGTTTGAGAGTTTTGCAATACAAATGCTTAAGATCTCAAACTCAATTTTTTGAAAAGGATTATTCATTACTTTATAAAGTATTACACATCACAAAAAAGAAACAGATTACAATGAGCAAAAATATAGCATCAAATATGTTACAGCAAAAGATGTGCATTAAAAGATTAAATATGAATACTTCATATAATTTAAAAAAATAAAAATCATACAAATATATTCATTACTATGCATAAGAGTAGTTTAAGCTTTCTGGAATTAATCATCAGAGTTTCCCTTATGCCTTATGGGGAAGTCTCTTTTGATATATGAGTGTTTTGAATTTTAATAATCTCTTTCATAATTCAAAGTTTAACAAGCAAACAGAGATTCCTATTTTATTCAAACTGATTCTAATACATTTTGAAAGAATTTTTTTTTTATTTCAAAAGATCCCTTCTCATAAACAAATTATAATGTTACTTATAAAATAAATCAAACCATTGTGTGCAGTAAACTTGGGAATTCTCCATGGTTTTGCTAGAAAGAAAACAAACTAAGGGATTTAGAGACTTGTGCATGTTATATTTTTTATTTCTAGATTAGAATGAGAGTTTTGAAGAAGGGTTTGTCTTTATTTTTTTTTAAAGTTTTAGACCATGTTGCAAAATACTTGTTTTAGGAGAGCTACCTGTTATGATTCTAAACAAAAAGAAGAAAAAAATTAGTAATCAACATAGCAAGTATATACAAAATGAGAGACTTTCTCACAATGCAAAATAACAACAAACTCTGAAAATCAAGATAAGAAACAAGATTTTAAAAATATGTTTTTAACACAATTAAAGAATAAAAATCTTTACAAGCTTATTATAAATAAAAAAAACAATACAAACCAGTTAATGGCTGAGGCTCCTCTATGTCGTGGAAGTAGTGATGGGTGATAAATAATTGTTTCATATTTTGGGAAAAGAATAACTTCATTGGGAATAAACTGTGAGCAAAATGGGAGCACATTTAGCTCTGCATTTAGTGATTTGTATTCTTCATACAACTCAGGAATTACCTATAATTAAACAGAAATGTATTTTTGTAACATGTAGATTCTGAATAATAGGTTTTAAAAAAAAAGAAAGGAATTTTGTTTTTAAACTATCAAAATAAAATACATGTTATTAATTTTTTGATACTTGTCATACATACTCCAGAAAAATTAAACATATTTTTAAGATGACTATATCAGCTTTGACAATTCTTGAACAATTTTCTTAGATTTTCTAAAGTTGTCAACAAGTAGTTGATTTTTTTAAATCAGTTAATTTTTGAAAAGAGTAGTTAAATTAGATAAAAATGTAAAATACTTTACTTATTCATTTAGTTTGTTTTTTAAGAAAAATCTTTCTAAACTAACAACATTACTTAGTATGCAGTATGACTGCAAACACAAATAAATAATTCTTAATAAATTAAAAGAAAAATTACTAAACATAAAATTTGTCAACCTTTTTATTGACTTGCCACCTGCTGTACTTGAAAACTTGTATGCCTTCATTCTCTGCAGCCACAGCTGAAAGACAGATTGTATGTAAAATCAAAAATGTAACAATGGTCTTAATGTAAGGCACTGCAAACCTTGGTCCATTCACACAAAAAGGTAAAATGAATTTATGAGGTAAATGATTCCAAGCAGAAATAAAATATGGGGACGGGTGGTCGTGCGGTGTAGAGCGCTCGACTGTCGACTGGAGGGTCCCGGGTTTGAATCTCAATGAGAACCTTGGGATTTTTGCAGGTCCTGGTGAAAGTCCTCAAGTCCACCCAGCTTTAAATGGGTACCTGACTTTAAGTTGGGGGAGTTTAGGCGGCTGGGCGTTGTGCTAACCACATAACCTCTTCATATGCAGAAGTTATAGAAACAGATGAATTATACACTTCATCTGCCCCGATGGCCCATTAGGGTTAAGGAACTTTACTTTTTTTTTTTAGAAATAAAATAAAATGTGAAAATGGTACTGACAATAGTAAAAAATATTCCTATTGCATAGCACCTTCTTAAATACATATCTAGTATCAGGGTACCTTTTGAGCTATAACATACCTAATGGATCAGGCTTTCCATTGTTGTCTGGTAGAGTAAAAACACCAACTATTTCATGTCCATTTTTACGCAGAAGCTTGAAAACCTCTGCACCAAATACACTCTGACCAATGACAGCTATCCTCATTGTTCAGCTAAATTTAATAAAGAAAAAAAATCATTTTAACTATAATACAAATCCAGAAAAAATTTATGTTTTTGATATTTGAAAAATTTCCATTTCCATTCATTCAATACTTTGCCCTTTAACAGGTTTTGTCATTGGGATGATTACAGGGAAATTGTGTGGTCGCCAATGGGGCTACTACAATACATTTAGGCTTTTCCACCCCTTATTGTTGGCAAAACAGTTCTTTCTCTAAGTCTCTTTTCTTCATGACCTTTCCAGTGTGCAGAGGGGGGTCAGGCCAAGTGTGACGTCACATTTTATATATATTTTTTATTTTATTTCTAATTTAGATTTTTATTTTTTTAGTAAAACTTAATAGTTTTAAAAGTAATTTTCAAAAATTTTGTGAAACACTTAAATTAGTTTTATGTCAAAATAGCATGAAATGCATATCCTTTCAATGTGTTGTTCACAATTCCACATGCTAGTTAGGAGTTCATATTTCAACGTTTTACCTTTGAGATTCTTTCCTCTTCCAATCCCAATCCACCAAACAATTGATTCAGGGTCGCTTTATTAACTAGGCACAGTAGACACTGTTCCTAGGGCCTATGGACTTTTCAAGGGCCTACGAAAGCCAGAACATAAAGTGAAAACAAGTTCAGAATGCCAAAAAAATTTAAGAATGTTTGTATTAAAGTAACTATATATAACCCTGTGAGATGAACACGTCAAGCTGCAGATCTGCAAATTACAGTATGTAAACTTTTCGGCTCTTTGTCTTAGAAAAGTCACATATGATGTCTTCAAAAGTTTATTTAGATTTCAAATAGCAAAGAAGTGCGGGTGCACTCATGAAAAATATTAAAAATGAAGTGCCTAGGGCCTATGATGACCATAAAACAGCCCTGAACTGATGGAATCGGAGCTTCAGAAAGATCATATCCCGATGTTCATAAATTTCCTTCATTGTTTGTCACACAAACTCTCAAATTTGATGACATTATTCCAAAATCAACAGGAGTTTTAAAAGTACAACCATATGATCTTTATCGTCCATCTTTGCAGACCAGCTTACATGATCAAATTTGCAAAGTGTGTGACTTATACTTTGCCTCACAAACAATGTTGAAGAAACATACAGAACAACACAGGGCTCAGGAGCAGGAGAATGTGCCAACCCAAAATTTTCCAGAATCAACTAAGATAAAACGCCTTCGTCCTTTGAGAGTAGCTGCTAGAAGGCAAAGAAAACTCATGGCAATTCTTGTCAGAATGGAAAATGCACATTCAGAGGATGTTGAGTGGCTAGATGAGGATGAAGTTGATCTGTCTGCAATTATTCTTCCAGGAAACGATGATGGGGAAAGATTTCACTTCACCATGGATGGATGACGTCTAGTGAATATTTTTTTAATTAAACATAATTCACAGATCCACTATAAACATATTCAATATGGCACAAGAGCTGCTCACATAATTTGTCAATCTAGTCCTTTTTTTTAGTCGCATTGTTTTGTTTCCATTTTTATTATTTAATCACTGGTTGAGGTCAAGTTTCGCGAATCTACTTATTCTTGTGTCAATAGAATGCATAACGGAAGATTATCTCAAAGTTGACCTCACCCATTGTAAATGAAAAGGTAGCAGATAAATGATGTTTATTATATAATGGTCAAGTCTAATTTTTGCATTTTTTTTTTTCAAATTCAATTGATTGAGATACTGTGTCAAAGAATAACCATGACAACTGTTGACAATTAGTTATTCTACAAGTAAAGTCATTTAATAATCTGATAGTTCTTTTAATATTTCTATTTTAAGGCAGTTTAACAGTGAAGTGCGTTTTAAGTTTTCGATTAAATTTTAATTAGTCGTTAATTAAAATTTTTTTTTGAAAGTGTGACGTACTTTAGGGGGAGGGGGTCCCGAGATTTGTGACACTTTGTGACAGGGGGGATGGTGGGGGTCAAAATGGTAAAAAATAGCGTGACCTACTTTATGGACGGCCCCTAATTATATCTACCTTAATTGATGTGTCTAGAAATTTAAATTCCATCTGTGTTTTATGTGGCCATATGTTTTACTTCTATTGACATGAATAAATCTTAAACAAAATTTTTAGTATTAAGACTACAGTGCGAGAAAGGTATTGTATCAAATAGTATCTGTGATGTGAGTATTGACATAGTTATCAATAATAACAGTGTAGTAGAGTGTAGTTGACATAGCTTTCAATAAGAACAGTGTAGTTGACATAGTTATCAATAAGAACAGTGTAGTTGACATAGTTACCAATAAGAACAGTGCAGATGGCATTGTTATCAATAAGAACAGTGTAGTTGACATAGTTATCAATAAGAACAGTGTAGTTGACATAGTTATCAATAAGAACAATTACTTGTTGTTTTTTCTGGGGTGAAAATGTATTTCTTGTTCTTCAAAAACCAATTATTACTTACCAAAGAGCTGTATATGTAATGAGTGCTGTGCTTACAAATTAATTAACTAACATTTCCTGGTAAGTGTTGACAGATTAATGGTAGAGAAAGTTTAGATCAGTGGTTCCCAAAGTGGTCCCTACGGACCCCCAGGGGTCCGCGGTATCATTCAGGGGGTCTGTGGAAAATTAAAATTCATTTGGGGGTCCCTGAATAACTCCAGGGGGTCCGTTAAAGGTTTAATGTAAAATAGTCAAATTATGATACATTTATGTTGCGAGGCTCTTTTATAAACTTGTATTAGTTGTTCCAACAACAGTGAACAACACTAATATACTAAGTCGACGCCGGTTGAAAGTAACAATAATAATATTTAATGTTTTATTATAACTGCATGAACATGAATTGACTCAGGAGGAGTACAATTACTACAGTCTAGTTTTGGGCATCGTAGTATGCGGAAAAGGCGTCATCAATTTCTGACTATATTGTTTCCCCAGAATGTCAATGCAAGGGTTTTTTTTTTTCCTGCCACTCGGGCAGAAGAGACGGGTGTAATGTGCCTGACTACCCGCCAGAAATGGCAGGCTGCAACGGTGTGCTTGAGTGGGACAGAGTGGAAGGGTGTGAATACCACTGTCTCGGATTGTCCTCATTGACCACAGTACCACCACCGTCGCTAAAAGTTTTTTTTTTCCTGGCCAGGAGAACCCCAATGTTCTTTTACCCACAGACTATGGTATGCCTTCTAGACCAGGTTAGCCAAATGGATAAGATCCATTATAGTGCAGATACTACACTTTAATATTAGCCAAAAGGCCGAGAAGCGTCACTGCAACAATTCATTGGGACAACATCTAAGCAAGATGATGATGACTTCGTGCTTCTTATTGATTGCAAATTCCAGAAAGCTGTATATTATTGATGAAGAACTTATTTTACCAGCTGTAATACAGTGAGGTAATACACACAGTTTTGCACAAACCACATTTCGACATTATAAAAAGAATTACACTGAGTAATAATACAGTACAAATTAAGATTGACGAAATGGCTCAGTCCGTTGAAAATTCTTTATGTGATTACTTTAAAATATCTGAAGTTTCTATACAGCTTGACGAGTTCATTTCAGAGGTGTAGCAAGGGGGGGGGCATCATGACCCGGCGCTACTCACAAAGGGGAGCCAAATGGTATATTTTACATATATTATGTGGTTTTTTAATGGGGGGGGAGCGCTAAAAAGGTATTAAAAGGTATTGTGCCCCGGGCACGAGTAAGCTCGCTACGGCACTGGTTCACTTTACCAGGAACCGAAGTTTTACTTTCTAGCTTATTAAAGATTTGTAAAGAAGAAAAATTTTGCTAAATGTTCGGTACAAAAGGTGAAACGTTATTTACTGAATTAAAAAGATTTTTCAATGTAAAAGCTATACCCTTGACTAATATCATTTCTGTTGTTTCTGATGGTGCTTCGGCAATGTTAGGAAGATATCGAGACTTTCTGGCATATTACAACAATCTGTACCAATCCTATTGTGTCATTCATCGACATTTATTTGGCTCTGCAAAAAATTCTAGTGAACGTTTGCATGGATCACTAGATTAAGTCATTCAAGCAGTTAATAAATCAGAAGGAATGCCTGAATGAGATATTGTCTCAACTTTGTTTGAAAAATTGACGAAGGCGATAACCAATTACTACTTCACAGACGTACGTTCGTTATCTAAAGGTAGGTCTCTACATGCAAATAAAAATTGTATGCGCTCTTTGATTCAGTGTTGATATTCCTGAAAGCAAAGACAATGATTTCCGACAATAATTCAATTAATTAAAGAAAAAATTACTCTGTGTATTTTTGTAGCTTTTTCACTTGGGGTCCGTAGGCAAGTTTTGATTATGAAAAAGGGGTCAAAGGGTCAAAAGTTTGGGAACCACTGGTTTAGATAAACAAGAAGAAAATGAGACATGGTGACAAGTCCCCAAGATAATGTTATGTTAAAAAACTCCCATGTAAAGAGGAACAGGTAGCAAATGTGTAGAGGAGTGTCTATCGAATGTATAGAGGAGTGTCAATCGAATGTATAGAGGAGTGTCTATCGAAATGTGTAGAGGAGTGTCTATCATATGTGTTGAGGAGTGTCTAGAAAATGTGTTGAGAGTCCTATAGAAGGGCCAGTAGCCCATTTCTGTAGCGAGTGTGGCCAATGAGCATAGAAAAAACAATACCCACAATATAATGTAGCGGAGTATACACTATGACAGGACTGCTGAGCTGCGGCTGAGCAACAATATGCAACGGAAACATTTTGTAAAAAAATCAAAACTGTAGAGAATATAACTAGAACGATATATTTTTTTTACAGCCTATGTCAGAAATCATGAACATATATAAACTAAAATCCTAGAGATTTAGTGAAGGTATTGAGTAAATGTGAAAGAAGGAGTCCCTATAACTAACGCAGTGTCTAATAAACTGAAATGCTTATTAATCGGGGGGGAGATGGGTCATTTAATTTGTTATATAACGTTATGAAAAAGGAGGAAAGAGTAAAGTTTTGGATATTTTCTGCGTTCTGTGAACGGGCCCTTAACATTAATTGCCATTTTCACAAAACCCAAAGGCCTCTTGAGAAATAGAACGATATATAACAAGTTCAAAATAAGTGGGTCTGTTTGAAGAATAAGGAGTCCTAAACAGTATACACTCATGCTTAGAGTATGGTTCAAAGTGAATGTGTTGTTCGTATGCAATACGTACATTAGGGGAACTAGGCGGTAGAAGTAAAAATGATTTTGTATTTTGCCGTGCCAAAAAAAGTTTAATCTATGTTTCCATTTCACAGTACAAGAAAGTTTGTCATTCTGTCATGTCTAAATAGTCACAGTCAGGTCCGCCACAAAAAAGAATGCTTGTCAGGGACTCGTCTAAAATTAGAGGGTCATTGGTGTCCATGTTCAAAATTAGAAGGTCAGAGGGGCCAATGTCAAATATTTTTGGGGTTCACGTTAAACAAGAGACGATTTTGACAGCATTTTATCTTAGTTCCCTAATATATATTACACCTGCATGGCTCCTTAAGCGTAGGAATGGCTAAATTAGTTGACTCTTCCGCTTACTGCGGACTTGAAAAAAATAGTTTTGATTGGTCAGACTTGTCATCATAAAATGAATAGTTTGGAATGATCAGATTTCATCATAAAAATTCAGAGTTTGCTCACCCTGGCAAACACATGTATTTATTCACGGTATTATTGTATTGCTAGCTATAAAAAATTTCTAAATCTAACATTGTAGACTTCAACCATCCGGCCTACGGTTGCGCTATTGAATTCCCGTTATTGATGAAGCTGATAGGCCGTAGCTCTATACATAATAATAAACTGCCATACGTAAAATATCTTTTTTTAAACTTCCTTATACCGGAACACATCTATACATTTTTTTTCTTAAATATTTTAGTCCTGTTTAAAATTATTAATTTTATTGTGGATAAGTATTGTAAACTAGAAAAGATAATAAAAAAGTAAAGTTCCCTTAGCTCCAAATGGGCCATCGGGGCAGATGAAGTGTAGAATTCATCTTTCATAACCTCGGCATATGAAGAGAGTGTGTATATTACAACGCCCAGCCGTTTTTACTTCCTCAACTTAAAGTTGAGTGCTAATTTTAAAGCTGTGTTGACTTGTGGGACGAGTTGAAACAAATTTCACATGGAAAAATTCCCATGGTTCTCACCAAGGATCGAACCCAGGACTCTCAGGTCGACATTCGAGTATCTACAACACTCGGCCATCCGTCCCACTAGACAAGATAATAGGAGGGCAAAATAATTGTAAACGAAAATTCAAAGACAATTATAATACATCTACTGGCAGCAGTTCAAAGACTAGTGTCATACTGCTACTGACAGCAGTCCAAAGACTAGTTTCATACTGCTACTGCTTTTATTATAAGGGTTATAACTAGGGAGCGACCGATATGCCTTTTATCGATAGTCCGATACCGATATTTTTCCCCAGCATTTTAACCGATACCGATATTTTTTTAATCAACAACAATGCCAAACACGTGTTTTTCTCGTGCTACAGCTAATGACGTATGTCAATCCATGTTCACCCCTTCCTGTCATATTTCGTAACACTTCGCCCACACGTAAGTCTTGTTTACCTCCTTCCCATCCCAAAAAAAATACACACAGATGTTCACTAATTGTATCATTCAAGGTCATACATTAGAATTAAGAAATGCCAATCCTATTGTTTCAAGGTCATATCGCTGATGCAATTTTTTGTGGACGTGACAATTTCTGTGTACGGGTTTTTTTCCTTTTTTTTTTAAATCTTGTCTGATCTTGGTTATAGAATTGGGTTATGTACGGATTTTTTCTGCAACTCTGTTGTATCGGCAGCCAAAAACGGTTTCGGTCCGATAGTTAAGCCATAGTGGCAATATCGGTTCGACTATCGGTCGCTCCCTATAAAAATCGGCCGATCCGATATTAACCGATAGTGCCAATATCGGTCCGATACCGATACCGATCTGATTATCGGTCGCTTCCTAATTAATACCTTACATGGTTAGTGTGTATGATCACTTTTTCAAATATAGCCTGTAGTGTCCTCACACGTCTTTCTGTCTTCTATGAATAGGCCTGGAACATCCATCCTGTATTATTGTCTGTAGCCATTGCCATGATTTCATTCCAGTATTTCGCATACTCTGAATGGTCACTTATAAACTTACTAGTTGCAAGTACCCGGCTTTGCCCGGTTTCTAAAAAAAAGGTTTTCTGTTTACCTTTGTTTTCTCCCTACCCCTCTCTCCCTCCCCTCCTCTCTCTCCCTCCTTACCCCTCTCTCACTTTCTCTTCCCCTTCCTCCCTTTCTCCCTCCCTCCCTAACTCTCCCATCTACCTCTCTCCCTATCTCCCCTCCTCCTTCTCTTTCCACCCCCGCCCCTCTCCACCTTCCTCATCCCCCTCTCCCTCCCTGCCCCTCTCTCTTTTAACTCATTCCCCTCCCATTTCTCCCATCCTCTCTCCTTCCCCCCTCTTTCTCTCCATCCCTGTCTCCTCTCTCCCTCTATCCCTCTCCCTCCCTCATTTCCTCTCTCTCCCTCCCTGCCCCCCTCTCTTTATCTCTCTCCCTCCCTCCACTCTATCTCCTCCCTACTCCCGCTCTCCCTCCCTTCCTTTCTTTCCTTCTCTCCCTTTCTCTCTCCCTTTCTCTCCAACCCTTCCTCTCCCTCCCTCCCCCTTTTATCTCCCCCTCTACCACCTCCCTCCCTCCTTCTCTCCCCTCTCTGCTCCCTCCTTCCCTCTCCCTCCCTGCCCCCCCTCTCTTTATCTCTCTCCCCTCCCTCTCTGCAATTAAACGTCAAATTGCGCTTCTAAAAAACAGAAAAAAACTTATTTTAATCCCGGGCAAAGCCGGGTACTTGCAGCATGAAAAAAACAACAATATATTATTTTTGTTTCCGTCCCTAACCCTTTCTCCGTCCGTTCAATTACACATTCACTTGGTGCGCGATTTTTATTTATAGTGAAGGCGATCCCATACCGTGAATAATTTAATATAGTAAAATACTAAAATAATTAAGTACAATTAAACTACGCAATGTGGAGATTGTATTAATAATGTTAATAATGTCACAGAAATATTTTAATTAACTTATTTCGGTTTATTAAAGTGCAATTTAATTTTAATCTTCCGAATACATAAAACGATAGGTAAATAGATATGACTATTGATTTCACTCCATGTTTACAATTGAGTTTCCGGAAGTTACCCTCTTTTAAAAATGTATCATCGAGAAATGACGTCACAGATGAATTTTATCTATGGCGCCGTCGAGATTACTTTAATATAGATAAATACTAAAATAAAAATAATTAATTACAATTAAACTACCCATCGAGATGAAACGAAACCTGTCCCATAACCTTCCCATGTAATTATGTATGTGTAACGAATTTCACGTTATTTCGTTGTCTGGACCTTGAGTTATAAGGGAACAGACAGACAGACAGACAACAAATGCGTCTTATAAGTATAGAGATATGCGTCATAGCTGTACACTTGTACAGCTCTTCGATATGTCCTTACTTGCAGTGACTTGGTGACTTAGTCATTTACAACAATCTTGACCAACATCCCGGCATAGGGCTGGCTACACAGATGAGAAATTAATTAAAAGTAATTTGGTTTGCTGCTCCAGATTAATTACACAGCTCAACAAAAAAAAATTTTGCGAGTTGCCAAGAATGTTTGAACGAATTTATAACAATTCATGGGTGCTGATTTCAAAACTGCCACTGCTTTTGCTAAATTGGCTCTAGTTTCTGAGATATTGGACATCCTTCAAAATAAGTTTTGTGTAAAGCAAATGCAATAAGTTTGGTGTCTTTTGTTCAATTTAACTATACCAAGTTATTAACTTGGTTTATTTTTTTCTTTTATGTTAAAGCTTTCTAAAGACATCATGAGTTCATCACGAAGATGCTGCAAAAATAATCTGTTACATCTGTGGAGAATACATGATTGAAAAGCAAAGAAGAAATATGACCGACTTTGTGCAGCAGGCATATATGGCTTATTGGTGTGAAGTTGGGAGACCAAGACAAGTCTTGGGCTCCCATTAAGGTCTGCAAACCGTTTGGAGATCCTACGGCAGTGGACAAATGGTGAGAAGAAAAGTCTAAGTTTCGGTGTACCAATGGTATGGCGAGAGCCGAAAGACCATTTTGGTGATTGCTATTTTTGTATTGTGAATGTTAAAGGCTTCAATCGCCACAAGAAATCTAAGTGTGATTATCCTGATCTTGAATCCAAGGAGACCAACTCCACATAGTGAAGTTCCTATACCAGCGTTTACTGGATTATTAGAGTTTTCACCATCAGACTCCGACGGGGGGCAAGATCTGGAGTTTTTGGCAGGTGAAAATAGTGGAAGCGATTATGAAGGAAGTTCTTCAACACCTCAACCATTCAGCCAAGAAGAACTCAATGACCTAATACGAGACCGAAATCTGTCCAAGCAAGCATCTGAGCTTTAAAGCGTCCAGGCTCAATGAAAGAAATTTTCAAACCAGAAGTTAAAATAACATTTTATCGGAAAAGAGAAGAGTTTTCTTCCATAATTCAAGTCGTGAGGAAGATCTTGTATACTGTAATGACATCCCTGGACTTCTGCTCCAAATGGGACTACAAGCTTTCTGAAATGTGTTCTGTTACACAATGGTAGCCGTTATGCATCTCTTCCCATTGCCCACTCAACAAAACTTAAAGAAGAGTATGAGAATATCAAAATACTATAGCAGAAAGTCTGTTATTATGAGCATCAGTGGTCAATTTGTGTTGATCTAAAAATGGTAAACTTCTTGCTTGGGCAGCAGTCAGGATACACTAAAATACCCATGCTGCATGTGCCTTTGGGATAGCAGGCAGGCAAGATCATTGACAAGAGTGACATGGCCTGCAAGGGAAACCATGACTGTAGGTAAAGAAATATCATCAACAAGGCAATTGGTTGACAAAAATAAGATAATTCTCGGACCGTTTCATATCAAATTATGTTTAATGAAACAATTTGTTAAGGCTTTGGACAAATATGCAATTGGTTCAAGTATATTTGCAGATCATTTCCCGGATTGAGCCTGAGAAGCTGAAAGCTGGGATTTTTTACGGTCCTCAGATGGAAACTTTATCAACGATCGAAATTTTACTAATTTCATGGATCACCTTGAAGCTTTTTCATGGAACAGTTTTGTTTCAGTTGTCAGGAACTTTTTAGGTAATAACAGATCAGAGAATTATGAAGAACTGGTGCAAGATATGCTCGCTAACTTGTGAAACATTGGAACAAATATTTAACATCAAGGTACATTACCCGCACTGTCATTTAGACAAATTTCCAGGTAACCTTTGGGGACTTCAGTGAGGAACAATGTGAGAGGTTTTATCAGGATATGAGGGTGATGGAGGTGAGATATCAAGGAAGATGTGGGACATACATGATGGCTGACAACTGTTGAGCCTCCAGTGCAATTGACCCAACGACACACACAAAAGGAAGTCGAGCAAACAGCGATTTGCTAATGCATTACCATAGACAATAAGCATATTAATTAATTAATTAATTAGACATAATTAGTTTTTCAAATGAAAATGTTTTCCTCTATAACACTATTACACATATTTTTGAACAAATTTCTGCATGACCATTAACAGTTTCACTACTATTTGTTAGTATACTATTTTACTTCATGCAATTCTTGACAATTTTCAAACACGGTGCATACATTATTTCATTAATTTTAATTATCTCGAAAAATAGAGCCAAATCTAGGAAAAGCACTTACATATTCTAAATCAGCATAGTTGACTTTGTATAAAATGATTCAAATATCACTGGCAATGAATTTCACTGTTTACCAGTGTTATAGTTACGGCCCGTGTACTCTGACATATCTTGAAGTAGACTCTTAGTTTATTCAATGCACAGTGCACCTACTGCTGCTGCTCTAATGTCGATCTCTTGTATATGTGTGACCTTTAGAATGTTACATGCACAACTGATAATACTTGTTTGCATCGTAATAGACATTAAAGTTATGACAAATTTCAAAATGTATTAGCCTGAGTTGTAATCGATGAACTTTTACCAAAAAATATCGCAAAAATGACTTTGGCTTGCCGAAACATGAAAAAAACTCCGCGCCTAAATGAATTTCCTTTTTTAACATTAAAACATTTAGAGGTTCAAACAATTTTTATTATAACATGTAAGTTTTGCATAAAATACACACGAACAATACATATAAATGTGCATATTCAGTGTTTTCAATACTTTTCAGATTTGTGTGTTTATGTTTACAAATTTGCTATTAAGATATTTGTCAGTTTCGCAAGTAGAATGAACCAATTTCCATCAACTTTACAGCTCTCTCAGCTATTATGTTGGAACGAGGCCATCAAGCACCGATGGTCCATTATTCCAGTTATTATAGAATCATTTTACAGCATTGTGACACTGAAGCTTGGTTATTGCTGGTAGCAGATCTTCATATATCCAAACCTACTGATTCAATTTGTCTTTTATTCAGTTCTTGATCTTCACTACAAAGTCAATTTCCATTTGTTTTTGTTATATCAAACAAATTAACAAGATTTTCTATAAATTCTGCGTTTGGTCGCTTTCTGTGTTTTGCAAAAGCGGTGATAAGTTTTCCAACCTTTGCTGACACTTGCTGTTTGGGAAAGAACAGGAAAATTCAGTTTCTCCCAAAGCTTCAACAATTCCTCAGTTGTTTTTTTCTGAGTCGGTCTCGTCTTCCTTTCAATTCATCAAAAAGTCTCGAAAATCTTCCGACAATATTTTTGCTGGAAGGCATTTTACATAGCAATTCGCTCATATCCTGTTTAATTTCGGGTATACAAAGACGGCGTTTCATGTTTTGTGCCCATATTCTCCCAGCCACTTGCATTGCTGATTTTGACATTTTACTTTGTAAAGACACATTTCCAAGAAAAGCTCTCAACAGAAAAAAACAGAAAATTCCAAAAACAGTTATGGAAGATAAAATATAGTTTAAATGATACGATATAGTATAAATTTACAGTTTAAAACCTCACATCTGTTTGGTCAAGTTTCTGCTTGTCGCAAGGTCTAAAACAAGATGACTGTAATGGACAATTATGTTTAAAATATAAAATAGCTTCGTTTCAATCAGATTGTCCAATAGAAAAGCAATATATCTAAACAATTTTGTACTCTCAAAATGTCACATTCTCCTTAAACTGTTAGTTTATTTGACAACCCATCCACTCATGATTAAAAAATTCGAGATGAGGCCAGGCGCGGAAGTTTTTTCATGAAAAAAATGTTATCTAGGTTCATCTAAGGAGCTTGGTCCATAAAGTACTTCACGCTCCAAGGGGGGGGTATAAGAAAGTGTGACAGTTTGTGACAGGGGGAGGGGGGTCAGGCCAAGGTGTGACGTCACATTTTTTATATATTTTTAATTTTATTTCTAATTTAATTTTTAATTTTATATTAAATAATTAAATAATTTTCACAAAATCTTGTGAAACACTTGAATTAGTTTTATGTCAAAATAGCATGAAATGTATATCTTTTCAATGTGTTGTTCACAATTCCTCATGCTAGTTATTACAATATACTGTTGCGAAGCCTTGTTTTATCTAGCCTTACGGAAGTGTTATTATTTCTTTGTTGTCTGCTGCATAATTTTATCACTGATCAAGAAATTTGGAATTTGTATTATAATACAAAAAAAGTTATTGCTGCAATCCATCACTTCGTTAAAATAATCTTGATGCCTTATTCGTTGCAACTAATGTAATTCAGGAAGAAATGCTTATGATCGCGTGGAACGTCGAATGGCTCCATTTAGCACAGAACTGTCTGGTGTCATATTGCCAAATGAACTTTATGGCAGTCACTTTGACCCGCAGGGCAGAACAATAAATGAGGATTTGAAAGAACAAAAACTTCAAGTTTGCAGGTGAAACTTTAGCTGAAATCTGGTCGCATGTGATTGTTGACTGTAATAACTAGATTAGGCTAGAGTAATTGCATTGGTTCAGAGATGGTTTTAATTATCTGGCCACTTAGCTGAGCGGAAGTGAAATTATTATTTTTAGGCAGACGAGATATATTTGAGTAGAGAGCAGACGATACCAGTTAGACGACGACCTGAGACCTTGATAGTGTAAAAATATATTTTATCACATCATTTGTATTGTACAATGTCAAATAAGAAGTTCTTCATATGCAAATAAATATATGTACATGTATACATAGAAGTCTACTCAGTGCTTTTTACATGTAGTTCGTCATATATATATATATATATATATATATATATATATATATAAATGTGGATACAAGATATAATTTAATATACAATAAGTCAACAAGAATAACTGAAGAGACAGAATTAATATAATATACCAGTACTATAAATATACACATACCAGAAACAGAAGTGGCACGGAAATAATAAATATTATACACTAATCACAAAACGTACCTATGACATTGACCAATTTCCAACAGTTGCAGAATATATCAACTCTGAGAAATCTGGAATTGGATGCAGCAGGACTGATGTCGAAGGATAATGAATGGTTTGACCATCATGTTCGCACCAGCCAATACTAATTAAATTGTGAAATGTCAGAACATAAAATGTTGCGACAAAGTACGGAGCTCATTTTTCAACGTTTTACCTTTGAGATTATTTCCTCCTTCAAACCCAATCCCTAATCAACCAAACAACTGATGGACTCAGAGCTTCAGAAAGAGCAGATGCAGATGCTCATAAATTTCCTTCATTGTTTGTGGCACAAATTCTCAAATTTGATGACATTATGCCAAGATCAACAAGAGTTTTTAAAGTGCAACCATATGATCTTTATTGTTCATCTTTTGCAGACCAGCTTACATGATCGAATTTGCAAAGTGTGTCAATGGTACTTTGCCTCACTAACAATGTTGAAGAAACATACAGGATAACACAGAGCTCGGGCGCAGGAGAATGTAAAAAGTAAAAGTTCCCTTAGCCCTAGAGGGTTATCGGGCGATGGAAGTGTAGAATTTATCTGTTTCTATAACCTAGGCATATAAAGGGATTGTGTTTATCTCATTTGGTCAGATGATGAAATAAAATAGAAAATTGGTAGGTGATGATCTGCTGGTGTCAAACTGCAGAGGAGAAGGTGAGGACTGACGGCAATGACTGGACTGTAAAATGTGTACAATACAATCAAACATATCGGGCTGCAACTATAATGCTAGACATTACAAAAAGTTGTTTTTTTTACAGTACTCACTAAAATGAAATACTGTTCAGTAGATTTTAACAATCTTGACATCTTGCAGCATGTCCATTAGGTTGCGCCAATCAGCTGGGATGTGACACAGAAAGAAAATACAATTATGTCAGTCTACAAACTAATTCAGTGTGGTAGCCTAAAAACTAATACAGTGTGGTGGGCCTATAGACTAATACAGTGTGGTCACAGTGGTAGGCCCACAGATTGACATAGTGTGGTAAGCCTACATTTTATTGTTGTTTTTCATATCATTTCCATGTTCTGATTTTATAGGTCGTGTGTATCAGAAATTAAAATAATATAAATAAAGAAATTAAAATGCTTGCCTTGGTCATCAATATGCGGTAAGGAAAAGTGTTGTTTTTAAGCACAAAATGTGAATTTTAAATTCTTATTTCTACACAACTGCTTATCAAAAAAATCAATCATAGCTACTAAACATTATAAAACCAAAGACTATAAAACAATTTATATAGCGCTTCACTTTTTGTATGTAAATCTGTAAGACTTTACAAGAAGGGTGGTTTTATCTAGTTTTCGCTTAATTATACAAACTTTGTTGAAGTCCGGAGGACCTCTAAATATTGTCAAATATTTTTTTTATTTTTTTATTTTACACAATGCTTTTTTGATCAATGGAACAAATTTAAATAGCAGACAGATCAATTATTAACACATTTTTTTGGTGATGCACCTTTTAGCAGGGCCTACATACTAATACAGTGTGGTGGGCCTACATACTAATACAGTGTGGTGAGCCCACAGGACTAATACAGTGTGGTCACATGCAGTGGTGAGCTTACAGACTAATACAGTGTGGTGGGCCTACATACTAATACAGTGTGGTGGGCCTACATACTAATAGTGTGGTGGGCCTACAGACTAATACAATTTGGTGAGCTTCCGTGCTACCAATACAGTGTGGTGGGCCTACATAATTATTATATGTGGTAGTCATACACGAATACAGTGTGATGAGCCTACAGACTAACACAGTGTGGTCACAGTGGTGAGCCTACAGACTAATACAGTGTGGTGGGCCTACATACTAATACAGTGTGGTGGGCCTACATACTAATACAGTGTGATGAGCCTACAGACTAATACAGTGTGGTTACAGTGGTGAGCCTACAATTTAATACAGTTTTGTGGGCCTAAATACTAATACAGTGTGGTGAGCCTACAGACTAATACAGTGTGGTGAGCCATTAAGACCTCACAGTGTGGTCATAGTGGTGAGCCTACATACTAATACAGTGTGGTGGCCTACATACTAATACAGTGTGGTGAGCCCACAGACTCACACGACAGTGTGGTCATAGTGGTGGGAGCCTACATACTAATACAGTGTGTGGTGGGCCTACATACTATACAGTGTGGTGAGCCTACATACTAATATAATGTGGTCACAGTGGTGAGCCTACATACTATCACATATGTGTGGTGAGTCTACAGACTAATACAGTGTGGTCACAGTGGTGGGTCGACAGACTAATACAGTATGGTGAGCATACAGACTAATACAATGTGGTGGGCTCATACATTAATACAATATGATGGGCCTACTGACTAATACAGTGTGGTCACAGTGGTGGGCCTACAGACTACATCACAGTGTAGGCCTACAGACTAATACAATGTGGTCACAGAGTGGTGGGCCCACAGACTAACACAGTGTGGTAGGCCTACAGACTAATACAATGTGGTCACAGTGGCAGGCCTACAGACTAATACAGAATGGTTGGCCAACATACTAATGGGTTTACTCCAGTTTAAAAATGTCACAAATAAAAGCCATATCGGAATATTAGCGAGATTATTGGATTTTTTACCTCATTTTTAAACTATATTTAACATTGTACGCCGAATATTTGTACGTTATATTACCGTCTTTTTAGTGCATGCATACTTAATTGTTTACCTTTTTAAAATCTTAAAGATCCTATCTCTAATCAGAGCCGTTCCTAGATCCCATGTGTGTGGATGTGTTGGGTGTGGTTGGAAAAGATTTTCATAAAGTTTAATGAAAGAACAAATTTATTAAATGCGATTTTAAGTGAAATATAGTAGTTACCTTATACATCGGGTTCTGATGAAGTTGAGTTCATCTAGTTTCGTAGCCACGGCTATTCTATGGTGTTGTGTGGCTAGTACAACGCCCAGCCGCCTTACTTTCCTCAAAATGTCGAGTGCCCATTTAGGGACATCGATTACCACGATAAAAGCATATGCACTCTAATGGACTCGAACTAGAGATCTTTCCGTTAGCAGTCTTATTGCCACCGGAGTCTCTTTAAGTGATTTATAATATTCAAACCATTTATTCTAAAATTTCTACTTAGCTAATCCCACTTAATTCCAATAGAATACGCCGAAAGATGCTGCCAACCAGTCTTCACTTTTCCGGCCTGTAATACCACTGCTCGTACTCTGGCCTTTATTACCACTGCTCTCGTACTTTACCTTTATTACCACTGCTCGTACTTGGTCTTTATTACCACTTTGCTCGTATTTGGCCTTTAACACCACTGCCTGCACACAGCCTTCACGAAAAAGCATTTCCTGCCCCTAGGCATTAGTCGGAACTTACAGACTAAAAGAATTTGTCGGAGACCCAAAGCAGAGGCTGGTTTAACGGCTGGAGCAACATTCGAGCGTCTGAGACTCCGATTAATCAGGCCCTGCAAGCCCCCCCCCCCCACCCCAACCAGTAGAGATGTCTCATTTTATTTCAAATGCCCGAGGAGTTCATGCGATGGGTACCAATTACCAAATTATGTCTCCCACTTTGTCCTATTAATGAGATAATCAAGCGGGTAAAAAAAATACAATGAATATTAAGGTGATCAAAATTGATTGAACGATGGGATACATAATTATAGACCAATTAGCGTTGTTAAAAAAATTAGCGTTGTTAAAAAATTTGCGGGGCACTACGTCAGTATATTACCTACATTTCTTTATATCACAAAGAAAGGCTCATATAACAGAAGGACTAAATTTAACATTACAGAAGGACTAATTTAACATTACAGAAAGACTAAATTTAACATTACAGAAAGACTAAATTTAACATTACAGAAGGACTAAATCTATTAAAACTCGAAAGACAATATGTAACTAAATAGACCGATTAGTGTGATTTTCCCATCATGTCCCGCGCTAGAGAATAATGTACACTCGGTTCGACAAGTTTGCACAATACATTGCTGTATTTAAAGTAAAACTACATTTAAAACTTACAGAGAACAGTTGTGGTAATTAGTGAAACAATGTGCTGGCAACTGTTATTTTCGTCGCGATTATTTTATGTCAGTATTAGAGATGTTCTTATTATATCTGTTGATGTCGCAGTTCTCAAACTGTGTACCTCTATGAAGTTGATAGATAGACGACTGTAATTAGCATATTTGACCCTTCAGCTCCATGATGTCATACACCACTTTGTACCAAGTAATGTTCTTCGTGGTGTATATGTGTCTCTTTGCTGTTGATGGGTATTAATTTTGACATTCCTGGCCAGAACAGACTGTCCCTTGCTCTCCTTATCAATTATCATGCTACTGTAGGCAAGATTTGCAGCAAGTTATTTGATTTTTTTTCTTTCCTGAGACTGGTTGGAATAATTGTGTTAATGCTTCTATTTTATGAGTTCTATCTTTTACTTTCTATGTTCTAGCTTCTAATTTCTGTGTCCTAGCTTCTATTTTCTGTGTTCTAGCTTTTACTTTCTGTGTCCTAGCTTTTGCTTTCTGTGTTCCTCAGCTTTACTTTCAGTCCTGTTTCTACTTTCTGTGTTCTAGTTTCTACTTTCTGTGTTCTAGTTTCTACTTTCTTGTGATCTAGTTTCTACTTTCTGTGTTCTAGTTTCTACTTTCTGTGTTCTAGTTTTACCATACTATTGTAGCTGCCGGACTTTCAACCATCTCTTTGTCGCCTCAAAGACTCGACAAATTTCTATAACTTGCTTCACGTCGTTCAGTTCCACCTAAGCTATCGTCCCCTGTAATTCTTTAGGTAAGCTCTACTTGAGAACACTATTTTGTCTCTAATCGTTCTGTCTCCTTGACGTTGCACAGATAAACTTTTTTGTCGCATGTTAGACAGGAAATGTTTTGAACAAGTCGGACTATATTTTACATAACATTTAGACAGGAATGTTTTGAACAAGTCGGACTATATTTTACATAACATTTAGACTATATTTTGCATAACATTTGGACTATATTTCATGTAACATTTGGACTATGTTTCACGTAACACTTGGACTATATCACGTAACATTTGGACTATATTTCACGTAACATTTGGACTATATTTCACGTAACATTTGGACTATATTTCACGTAACATTTGGACTATATCATGACAGAAAGACTTTTTGTTTAAACAATATAGCAGGGCCGTTGCAAAGGAAGGGGCGGGGGCAGCAATCCGATCACAAAGTCAGAATCTATCACGATCATTTTTCTCTTTGTTGAGCTAAGAATGTATGTGTTTCAAGTTATAAAATGGTTACAAAAAGGATTAGATTTGGATTTAGAAACACCACAAAGAACATCTTTTTATTTGCCACTTCTATGACTTTAGTGTAGTCAGACAATGGTTATGTACTATGTAGCATATCTCAAGGATATTTTTGCGCCGAAAGATTTTCCATATGTAGCCAGGCCTGTCGACAGAAATTTCGGGCTCCCTATGCAGGGATGTGCGTGTCATGCCCCCCTGGCATAAACCTCTAAAGTATCTTTAGGTTATGAGAATGAAAAAAATTCACAAATCATATACTTTAGATAAGTTATACTGATACATCATACAAGGTATGCTTTATTCAGTCGTTATTTGAAAAAAATGTATTTAAGTTTAACAGTTTAATTGTACAAATTTGTATTTAGTGTTTTTTTTTTAAAAACTCTCCTTGATTTGGCTAAAGCAAAATTGTAAATAACATCATCAAAATTTAATAACTTCGCCAATCGGTCTTGCTTCATGGTCGATCGCTGCACACTTTTTATTTGCTTGCTGAATGTTCTTTCGCTTCTGCAACTGTTCCAGGAATTGTGCCAAAGATCCGGCAATAGTAATAGCAATGTTTGGGAATATAAATTCCAACTTCAACTGGTAAATTTTATTCAGCAGTTTTATGGGATGAAGGTTTTCACTTTGTATGTGCCGAATAAATTGACTTCAGATGTTTTACTTCTTCAATTAATTCACTGCTTACATCTTTGTCATACTTTGCAGAAATTAGAACATTTCTTTTCCAGATCAGTTTCTCCGATTTCTGAAACAACCTCAAAAAATTGCAAGAATTGTTAACATCCCTTGCCAATTGATAACGCTTATGTTGCAGCCAGATATAACACTATCAATAAGTTTATAGAACATGTTTGCTTTAAAATCATCAATCACTTTATGTGCACTCTCTTCTGGCATATGTTGACTCTCATCATAAAAAAGTTTCCGTCGTTTTTCTGGAAGTTCTGTTTCACATGGCATTATGGCAAGTCAGACGACACAGCTGCTGCCGTTATTTTGGATTCTGCTACCAATAGATCGTATTTATCACGTAGATCCTTCAGCTCTCCAAGCATGCTGTCAATGTTTTCTACTTCTACACAGCCCTGTAGCCAAGGGGCACTGGGGGGCACTGGGGGCTGTGCCCCTTAGCCAGGTGTGGAGTGCCCCCCCCGGCTTAAAAAGAAAAAGGAAAATAAATAAAAAAAGTAAAGGTGCCCCCTTGCTGGGTATTGGTGCCTCCCTGCTTACTTTGACCTGGTTACGGGCCTGCTTCTACATCAAGTGTGGCTTCTCTGGCTGAATAACTTTGTTTCGATAATTTATAGCAACTAAGATTTTGAGCCATATTGTAGCCAGTAAAACACACTTGAATAATTTCATATAATGCTCAATTCCTTGCAATTAAGTTTTACTTTCTGATGAAAAATGTAGTTCTTTACATTTAATAATTGCGTGTTTGATAATTGAGAGGTATGCTTTGCAATAGGTTTGACACTTTCCACATGTGCCGACCATCTAGTTAGAGAAAGATTGGCAGAGAGCACTCCAGTTAATCTTTGTAGAATTTTCCATCGTTGAGGACTGAAATCTAAAGAAATTATACAATTTTTTAACTATTCCGAAAAAGTTATAACGTCATTTCAACATTCTGAGCATGCATACCGCACAAATTTAGACTATGCGCGCCACTACTTGAAAATTTTGGTTAGAGGATATGAATGTGCAATGATTGCATGTGCTCCTTTGAACATTCCTGCTATATTTGATCCGTTGTCGTATCCCTGACCTTGACAATCATCTAAAGAATTTTTTTTTGTTTTTCTCCAGTTCATTGATCATTATCTGCAATAACATGACCAGTTTTTTTTTGTTATAACCAACAAATGCAAGAAACAAATGCAGTTTAGTACATATCTCAGAACTAAAGTACTTTGTTCTGTATGAGAAATTAGCATCCGTACCATAATTGAAAATACTTTGATCTTTCTCTCTCTGCCCGACTTTGATAAAGTCATTTTGAATCTGTTGATAGATAATGGACCTGAAGGCGTTGTCCAAGTTTTTGAGATTTTTTTTTTAGAAACATGATCTTGTAAAAAAAGTATCAAACTGAGCTAACAGTTCTATAATTCAAAGAAAATTTCCATTATTATGCTCATCAATTTTGTTGAAGAACCTTCTGAAAGCAAGTCCTCTTTCGCCCAAGAATAAAACCTCTGCTAAAATTGATTGAGCAATGCTCTCCAGTATTTCACGTTTGTAGCAATGTCTTTATCAATCTGAAAACTCTATAGGCCTATTCTTTCCAAAGAGAAATTTTCTTTCTGAATCTCGCCAGTTTATATAACATTTTTATGACCGTCACCATTCTTATTATATAAGGTAATAAAATATATAAAAAATTGTATTTAAATTTGTGTAATTAAAGCGCGAGTAAGTTTTTTAATTTTCTGTTAATGAGGGAAAGTTCAAACCGAGTTTGACTAAGTTACTTTACCCTCTAGTAGTGTGACTCGTTTAAAAATGATGTTTATTTCAGCAGAAGATAGTACTGAGATGGTAATATTATTATACAATACATGTATAAAAATATTGAAAATACCATATAAAAATAATAAAAATAAAAACTACGTACAGCAATCTACAGATGCCTGAAGTTTAATCTGATTGTAATTAAGTTTAGTCAAGTTATAGTTTAAAACATAAAAATAAGACACATTTTATAGCTTATAATAATATTTTCAAAAGTTGATTGGCGAGCTCAGTCCAGGTCCCTAATACTGCCGGCCCTAGGCATTTGCCCCTGCCGCCCTCTCGGCGGTAGGCCTACTGTATGTAGCCAAAATATTGCTTACATATGTGGTCAAAATATTGCTTACATATGTTGTCAAAATATTGCTTACATATGCTGTCAAAATATTGCTTACATATGTAGTGTAAATATTGTTTCCGTATGTAAAGGAGAAATATTGTTTAATTCCAGCGGAAATATTGCTTACATATGTAGCAGAAATATTGCTTGAATATATGGTCGAATTATTATTTGCATGTGTAGCCGAAATATTGCTTACATGTGAAATCGAAATATTTTTTACGTGCAGTACTATGGCCCACAAAGCCAACGTCAAAAAAATTGTCGGTCAAGGGCAAATGGAAGTTGCTCATGTCCTGTTAATTCTATCGCGTCAGGTCAAGAGACATTATGTCAACAGAATTGTTATATTTTAAGGCCAGTTAACATTGTATGAAACATTTATTGTTGTTGTGTGGGTCTTAACTCCAGGCTGTCGATTACATAAAATGAAAGATTGGCTCAAATGCTGAAAGATTACATAGCTTCAAGTAACAAAAAGACAGTCAACACAAAATGCGAAAAGCAAGTTTTCTGATAATGAAATAATTTTTAAATAAATTACTTCAATATTCCGCCAGATTTATAAACACCATTGAAATTTATTTACATTAAATGATGGCGTTTTCCTGATTTCAGAGACCAGTTACAATCATTTGTTTTTGAGCTCAACATGTGTACTGGGTGAACGAGTGAACATGTGTATTGTGAACGAGTGAACATGTGTACTGGGTGAACGAGTGAACATGTACTGGGTGAACGAGTGAACATGTGTACTGGGTGAACGAGTGAACATGTGCACTGGGTGAACATGTGTACTGGTGAACGAGTGAACATGTGCACTGGGTGAACATGTGTACTGGTGTACGAGTGAACATGTGTACTGGGTGAACATGTACTGGGTGAACATGTATACTGGGTGAACGAGAGAACAAGTGTACTGACTGGTGAACAAGTGAACATGTGTACTGGGTGAACGAGTGAACATGTATACTGGGTGAACGAGAGAACAAGTGCGTACTGACTGGGTGAACAAGTGAACATGTGTACTGGGCGAACGAGAGAACAAGTGTACTGACTGGGTGAACGAGAGAACAAGTGTACTGACTGGGGGGAACAAGGAACATGTGTACTGGGTGAACGAGTGAACATGTATACTGGGTGAACGAGAGAACAAGTGTACTGACTGGTGAACGAGTGAACATGTATACTGGGTGAAGAGAACAAGTGTACTGACTGGGTGAACGAGTGAACATGTATACTGCGAACGAGAGAACAAGTGTACTGACTGGGGAACAAGTGAACATGTACTGGGTGAACGAGTGAACTTGTATACTGGGTGAACGAGAGAACAAGTGTACTGACTGGGTGAACAAGGAACATGTGTACTGGGTGGACGTGAGTGAACATGTATACTGGGTGAACGAGAGAACAAGTGTACTGACTGGGTGAACAAGTAAACATGTGTACTGGGCGAACGAGGAACATGCATACTGGGTGAACGAGAGAACAAGTGTACTGACTGGGTGAACGAGTGAACATGTATACTGCGTGAACGAGAGAACAAGTGTACTGACTGGGGGAACAAGTGAACATGTGTACTGGGTGAACGAGTGAACATGTATACTGGGTGAACGAGAGAACAAGTGTACTGACTGGGTGAACAAGGAACATGTGTACTGGGTGAACGAGAGAACAAGTGTACTGGCTATGAACAAGTGAACATGTATACCGGGTGAACGTAGGAGAACAAGTGTACTGGGTAACGAGTGAATACGCGTACTGGTGAACGAGCGTACTGGATGAACGAGTGTACATGCGTACCAGAATGGGAGTGTACATGCGTACTGGGCGAACGAGTGTAAATGCTTACTGGGCGAACGAGGTAAATGCGTACTGGTGAACGAGAGAACACGCGTACTGGGTGAACGAGAGAACACGCGTACTGGGTGAACGAGAGAACATGCGTATTGGTGAACGAGTGTACATGCGTACTGGGTGAACGAGTGTACATGTGTACTGGGTGAACGAGTCATCTTAATCAAATTTGCGCAACTTGTGTGGATTGTCCGGTAGAAAAAGCCAATCTGTGAATGTTTTTCCAATTATTAATATCTTTTTTTTTTAAAAAAAACGCATTTCAAAACCGCAATAAAATTCCGCGTGTGTGTGTTTGTGCATTGAAATAAATGTGTTTTTTTTTTTCAAATTAATTTTTGAAATAGTTTTTTTTTTTTTTATTATCCAAGTACAATGAAATGTTACTACATAAATTTTATATTGCTAGTTTATTTAGTGTAAAACAAATAGAAAGATCGGAACATTCTATGTATCGTGTTGTCTTAGCATAATAACCCACATACACACCACACACATATACCTCAACGTCTCTCATATCTGTATATCTACACATTGAGAGAGAGAGAGAGAGATACGGAAGACTAAGCAACACTAAAAAGGCTGAATGGTCTATGTCAATAAAATAAGTTCATATGTTTTGTTTATTAAAAACTTCAAATGGGAAAAGCACTTACCAATAAAACTGTGGTAATCTACTGTAATTCAAACTAAAAGTAAACTTCACAGCTGACATAGACCAGAATGAAACTAACATGTACTCAGGGCTTAGGTCCACGTAGTCCCAGGTCTGTGCTGACAGTTAAGTTATACTTACTAGCATCCCACGTTTCTGACCTCTGAAAATGTAGGTCACCAATTGAAGCCGATAGGGCGTGTGTAGCTGTTTGTGTGTGTGTGTGTGTTGAGTGACTGTGTGTGTTGTAAGTGATGTGCAAGGTAAACTAAGTTACAACATTTTTTTTGTCATAAGGTTAACAGACATAATATATTTACAATAGCACTTTATGTAGGTCTACAATAGTCTACACGTTTATGTGTTTATATCTCCCTCTCTCCTCTCCGTCTCTCTCTCTCTCTCTTTCTTGCTCTAGGCCTGTATGCTATGATGCACGGCATGCAAAACGAGTGTATGACAAACCCCCAGCAGACAAAAAATTTTCGGACGTAGAAATTAGGCCAATATTATTGATATTCATAAATATACCTTGGTCTAAGCCAGTGGTCGGCAGCAGGCCCCGAGCCATGTGGCTCTTGGCTCCTTAAGTGCGGCTCTGCATTTAGTTTTATTTAGTATAACTTATTTAGTGCTCTATTTAGTGTACTACTTATTTAATGTAATAAAAGTGTACTAAACAAGCAGATCTGGCTCCCATTTTTTTTTAATTGTTGTAATGTTCATATTTGGCTCTTATTGATACGTTTGCCGACCACTGGTCTAAGTAAGTACAAAAAACACCAATAAAATAAAGGAAAACCCCACCTGTTATTAGTAACCCTGCTTAAAGTTTATGAAATAGACAAGCAGTTTAAAATGTTTATCGAGCGAGCAGCTGCGGATTTTGTTTGTCGAGGCTCTAATCACTAAAACGTATGTTGTGTCTTTTAAATTGTATATATAGATAATAATAAAGAGAGGGTTCGTCCATTAATTTTTGCGCTGTTTAGACCCTCCCCCCCCCCTTTCTCTAGTATGTCAAATTTGACTTCCACCCCCGCCCCCTTTACCTTCTCTATAAAATACAAACAATTATTTATTAACAAAAATTATAATCATTGAGATATCTAATTTGACTAATGTAACGAAATCAACGAGTCTCATCTCCTAAATAACGCGCTTTAACAAAAACTGGAACCCATCTTCAACCCTCTACTATGTTTTAACAGTGCGCTTCTTCAATAAGTTTTGTTTGTACAGTATTGGCTATTCGTTCGCAGTTATCCGGCCACCACACAATCCGGCATTGTGAACAATATTTATCAGAAATAAAATAAATAATTATAGATATTTTTTAGTAATAATGAAAAAAACATGAAAAAATTTCAGAAATAAAAAAATATTTATTTTATTAGTTTACTTGGCAAACAAAGGCTCGGTAACCGGACCGGTTTGTATGGTAATATATACTTGAGAGCGTTAACAATCAGTCTATTAGCAAACAAGCAATTTAAGTCTTTCCGTTTCGGACAAAGGACATTTTAGAGCATTTTCGTGTACGCAGTGGCTACGGTTACGCCGGACGAAATCCGCATTTTTTTCCCGGGTTAGCCATAGATATTGAGAGGGAAGTAATCATGTTTTTGAGGTTCTTCAATTTAAACCAAGTAACTAATTTATTTCCATAGACAAAAAAACCAACACAAATTTTTAAAAAATTGGGGAAAACATATGTCTTAATTAACATGGTTCTCGTTGGTTCAAACAAATTTGAAGCTGCACATTAATAGGACACAATGAATTTATTTTTAACAAAAAATGCAAATTTTTCATTTATTCTCTGTTTGTTGAAATCAAATATTCCATGACTCATAATTATTTCAATTATTTAAACAAATTATGACGTTGTTCCATAACTTATTCTTTTGTTATTTGCTAGAAGGTACATCGCTTGCAGAATGCCTTCCCTCTTTTTAACCACATTGTATTATACAACTTTCGCATATCAACATATTGAAGTGGTGGACCATTAATTTTAATAAACAGCAAGTGTTTTAGGTTTCGACATCTAATGAATTTGTCGCATAAACAAACAGTTACACTTAGTACATCGATAATAATGCAACCTCGTTCTTCAACTATTTTGTTCAGATTTGTGTATAAACTTGTTGAAAATATAGGAGTCCCCGGGCCTAAAAATGAAAAATGATGCAGTATGAATTGCAATGAATGAATGTGTCCGAGCAGGCGCGGTTCCTGGGTAGGCGATATACGCCCGCCACAGATACTATCCCCTGGCCTATATACTGGCCTTCCCGAGGACCAATTGTGTCAGCGTATTAATATCAGCATCAAGAGAAAAATGATATTTAGATTACACTGTTTGGTTTAATTTTATAACATGACGTATCTTATAGCTGTGAATCAGTCTTGAAAACTTATATTACACTGTTTACGAGCAAATGGTTTTACTCCAGTGTTACCATTAAACATATATATTACACTGTTTACGAGCAAATGGTTTTACTCCAGTGTTACCATTAAACATACATCTAGTGCGTGCAGAATAAAACATTATTTTATCAATACATCCAGCTACTTAGGTATTTTTATTTCAACTTCAAATTAAACTTATTAAAGTCGGATAATCTAAACGTGTTATAGCAAATTATTGCTACGGATATACTGTAACAAATGACTTACACGGTAGACCAGTAGACGTAGTATGATGCTCATAACGTGGAGATTTCACCTTCAAATACAGTTGTTTGTTTGTAAAAGACAACTTTGTTTGGGTTAACGTTTTTTGCAAGACGGCTCTTTAGCAACTTAATTTAAAATTATAAAATAAAACATTTACTTTAAATTTTTGTCTGGATTTGTATATATATATATATATATATATATATATATATATATATATATATATATATATTCCTATTAATAACTTGCGCCTTACGACTTGTGAGCGACGAATTAAAAGTGAACATAAAATTAGAACCAAAGATTACGAAAAAATACTTCGAACTCTTACTGTCAGTGTACGTTTATTTCTATTGATTCTGTAGATATAAACGCAGTACAATATTATGAAGTGAAACTTCAATATTTACCAGAATTTACGCACTCATAATATTTTTAAAGGACTCTTTTCCAAACATTTCAAAAGAGAGACGTGAGTGAGTGCCTGCTATCAGGCCCGTAGCGCGGGGAGCCTGGGGGCAAGCACGCCGAGAGGGGGTGTAGGGGGTCATTGCCAGTGGGCCTGCATCTGTAAGGGGGCCCTGCCACCCCGACCATGTCAATTTTTTCACGACTTATTGTTTATTACGGGGCCCACAATGATGTCCTGCCCTGGGGCCCGTGTTGGCTCTCGGCGCCACTGCCTGGGGGGAGAGCGGGCAGACCTGCCAGCCAATTTTTTTTTTAATTCTGGCTGGCTGACATAATTTTTCGGCTGACTGCCGGATTAGCCGAATTTCACCGTAAATTGAGTCAATTGACATTTGCGGCTGATTACGAAATATTTGGCTAAAATTCGGCTGACGCCTAAATAATGAATTGATAAAACTTAGCACAAAACATTTTTTACAATACTTGGGGAAAAAGTTTTATTATTTAAAAGAACAGAAATAAACAGTTTTATGTGCTGACTACTAATACAGTACATTAATGAATTCCACTCACCAGTTTCTGGCCACTAATACATTGATAAGCACCTTTAAAATATATGTTTATAATTGACATGAATAAAACAAACGCGATGTAGTTTATCAGCTTTTAGACTTATCCTTTGCTGTTCATTATCAAACTAGTAACCGAAAACATGCACTCCAATTTCGGTAATAGAGATGATGCTGATGATGATAGGTGAAGACGAGCGTTAAGTTGTGGATAAGGAGGATGATGCAATATTGCTACGCCAGAAAGTGAGGACATCATGAAACCGAATGAACAGGCGCCGTCAAATAGTTTGCAATTTCCACTGCCATCTGGAAATAAATGTTCAAAAAAATCAAAACACAACAGTACTAACTGCTAGTTTATAAACATTTCATTATAGTGCACAGTATGTATTTTAAAATATTTTACTGCAAACCGACTGGTCTATTGAGAGCAAAATAAAACGAAAACTGCTTCAATGCCATAAATTAACATAGAACACTCTATTAGTACAATTCATCAGCTCCATTCGCAATCGTTGCCGTCGGGTTTCTTCAGAAACATGTTCAATGACTAACTGCGAATGCGATACATCAGCTTTAGACATGATGAATCCACGGGCCATTGCTGACTGAATTGCATTCTCCAGAATTGCTGTTTGACCGCGTAATCAATGATTCGGAACCTGGATCAGCAGCTGATGCAGCTTGATGTGATCATTTACATGAATCGATAGTCAAGCTGGTTGAGAACTGACAGCTTGATCTTTCGTATATTGTCATCATCAGGCATTTGATGCAGTGTAGATCTTTTTCTTATGTGCCTTATCACTAGTGGAATGGTTGATAAGGTTGGCATAGAAAAGTTGAAGAGATCAGTTTGGTCTTGAAATGGTTTCAGAAAGGTAACGAGTTAACTTAAAAAGTCAATTTCATCTTCATGGAGACAAATATCAACTCGACCAATACACTTGAGAGTATTTTGAACCTCTTCGTCAAGTATAATCGAATCACTACTTCATGTTGAATTCCAACGCATTGGACATGATTCCTTCACTGACTATGATTGTGTCTATGACTGTCAACGATGGCGTTAGTGCTGCGTGTGCTATACAGTGCTGATAGGAGTCAACCTTCAAAAGCTTTGAATTCTTTATCATATTTGCAGCACCACCATGGCAGCTAGTTATGAACAGCTTTTTTAGGATCAACAGAAAAGCTTTTCAAGAACAGAACTGACATGATCAGCAAGATCATGTAAAAAGAGTCAGTAATAGGTGACAGCCAAGTGTGACAACTTTATATGTCCAGTCATGGTCTAAAAAGGAGGCCCCGATGCCAAGATAGTTGATAGCCCTGTAGCACCGAATCATCCATTAACATCAGACAAAGTGAATTTACTTCAGCACTTTAGTTTTTGACTGCTGACTCCGACGACTTGGTAAATATTGTCCAGGGCTGTTCCAGCAAGTGTTACTGGTGCTAAGGAGAGATAAAAATTAATTTTGAAGAAATCAACAAAACCATATTTAGCCACATTTTTCAAAGCGTTAAAGTAAGTCTCTACAGAACCAGATAACAATATCTCTTGTTATCTCTTTTATCTGGATTTTGCCTTACATTGACTGCTACCTTCTTCATACTTACGGAAATATCCCAAAATTTTATTTCGACTTTTCTTAACTTTATATCACACATCGTGCTTGATACTTAAGTGACGATTCATATTGCCACTTGATATTGTTCTGGCAAAATTTGTTACTTTTGAAATGTGACCTCTTTGTCAGCCATTGATTGCTGAGCAGTGAGACACAGTTGACAATAAACTGATTCTCTATCAACAATTCTTCCATCAGCAGAAAACAGGCCACACCAGCATCTCCAGCATTGTGTTTTAGAATTCCCATGTTGGCTAGGTGGTTTAGGTTTTACTTGCAGATTTTTAATGTACTGCCTCTCTCTCCGGTTTAGATGACATTTACGATACTTGAGTTCACCTAAAATCATCAAATATAATTTTTACATTAGAAATGTTATTTAACATAAAATTCCTTCAGTTATTGACTAAAACTAGAATCTATTTATGTTAGTTGAGACAATTTATTTAGCTTTTTTAGGGCTTACCTTTTTACCCTTTTTGAGCCATAATTGAGCTATAAATCGTATATTACGACCAAGATTAACGAAAACTTTATTTGCCTTTTGTATTTTAATTAGTATTTAATAAATTAAGACTGTACGATAAAGAATAAAGAAGACAAGAAGATGTATTTAGCAGCCATTATATTGCAGAGTTTGGCTGAAGATAACTCCTAACTAGTTTTTGTCAAGCTTCCATGACGGTTAATCTACCGGTGGACAAAATACGGCGGATAATGCAGCGCTCCGCATACTTTTCGGCGGATTAACGGCGGACGAAAATACGGCGTAGCTGGCGCCGGCTGAGGGACTAAGTAGGGCCCCAATGCGCTTTGTCTGGCCCCCTGCTTGTTTGCTCTACTTAGTAAGATTTTTTTCCTGCCCCCCTGTTATTGGCCTAGCCCTGCTGTAGAATGCTTGGCCCTGCTGTAGAATTTTCACGCTACGGGGCTGCCTGTCAGTTGAGCGATTCGCTTACACGTTTAGCAGGTGGTTTATTTACTGTCGGCGCATTGTAGCATAGTACAATATATCGCACCGAGACTTAACTAAGAAAATATTGCCAACCCGGAGCACTTTTTATCTAAAGAAATATAATTAAAATGTAACATTCCCTTTACCTTATTAGTATTTGCTGATTCATGTCTGGGTAGAAGACAATAAAACTACCAAACCACGATCGATAACTGATTGATCATGCCAGTATGTAGCACTGGGCAACCTTGCTCTGGGAGGCTCCCTGCTCTTGGGGAACAGTGTGGAATAGCAGAAAGTGTCTCTTAGGTAACTGCCGATATATCAGACTATCGGTAAAAAGGCATATCGGTCGCTCACTAATAATTTCCCCCTCCACCTCCCTCCCCCCCCCCCCCATCTCCTCGTTTAAACAGTATTCTAAAGAAGGGAAGCTTGAAAACAATGTGTTGCCCATACCCTGTCATAGGATGAAGGACAATGATAATGATACACCAATTCCTGCCACGTAACTTATAATTTAATACAATCTAAAAAATCAAACAAAAAAAAAAAACAATTCACTGGCAGTGTCATCGATTAACCTTGTTTTGATTGGTAACTGTGTGAGTTAAACAACATGGAAGACAAATACATTAATGCGAATCAATGAGCATCCAGAGGTGTATACATATAATCTGAACGCAGGGTCTCGCACCCAGCCAATGATATTGAGACTAGCATGGCACCGTGAAAGGATGGATAAATATATATAACAGACAGGCCAAAATAGATAAACAGATACTTAGATAGATTGATATAGAGAGAGACAAAAGGATATATTAGACAGACATACATGATATTAGTATAAATAGATTAAACAAACAGACAAGATAGATAGATAGATTGACTGTAGTATTAACGCTATCTTAATTTCCTAACAGACTGATAGTCGAATGAAATTTGATAGGTATTAGGCGAGCTAGTGACTATATAGATTTCAATAAACTTTGAAAGGTAAACATTAAGTCTGTAGGAAACTAGACTCGAAGCAGGTAGAACATATATAGCTAAGTGAGTAGCAAAGAAGATGTGTAGATCAAATACAGATCTCTTGATACACGTCTTCATCTGTTACCAAATGTGTACTGAGACTCGAGTAGCCAGCGAAGTCTTCATTCATCAGTTTGTTGGGTTCTGTCACGTTCTTGCACCCCCTGTGAAGCTCGAGTAATGGTAAATCTAAAACAGAAATTAAAAGAAATGTTACGAGTATTAGAATAGTATAAGACAACTACAGAAATGTATGACTGGTGTTTCTTAAATGTTACAATTTCAACAGTTTAAAAACCAAATCACCTCCCCGAATGATATAGGGGGGTACAGTGGTATTTTAGGGGTGTTTCAACAATTCAGACTTCACAAGTGAACGAATTAGTGTGGATTGCTCAAAATCCGGTTAAAATTATAATCTTTCTGGCAGAGTTTACCCCCAAGGATGTGCGAGCAGAAAAATCGTCGGCTGTTCAGATACATTACAACAGAGCCCACAATGTACAACAGAGCCCACAATGTACTTCAGAGCCCACAATGTACAACAGAGCCCACAATGTACAACAGAGCCCACAATGTACAACAGAGCGCATACAATTACAACAGAGCCCACAATTTACAACAGAGCCCACAATGTACAACAGAGCCCACAATGTACAACAGAGCGCATACACATTACAACAGAGCCCACAATTTACAACAGAGCCCTCAATGTACAACAGAGCCCACAATGTACAACAGAGCGCATACACATTACAACAGAGCACACAATGTACAACAGAGCCCACAATGTACAACAGAGCGCATGCACATTACAACAGAGCCCACAATTTACAACAGAGCCCACAATGTACAACAGAGCCCACAATGTACAACAGAGCGCATACACATTACAACAGAGCCCACAATTTACAACAGAGCCCACAATGTACAACAGTGCCCACAATTTACAACAGAGTCCACAATGTACAACAGAGCCCACAATTTACAACAGAGCCCACAATTTACAACAGAGCCCACAAATTACAACAGAGCCCACAATTTACAACAGAGCGCATACACATTGCAACAGAGCCCACAATGTACAACAGAGCGCATACACATTACAGCAGAGATAAATCAACACCTAACGATAGATCACACACATACACACACACATTACGACAGACCACACACAAACATAATAACAGAGAACACACACATATCGTTAAGCAGAGCCCAGTACAACAATGCTACACAACACACAGAGTGTTCCGAGTATCACAGTCATTTGTCACGAGATTGAGTTTTTTAATAGTGAATGATGAATCTAAACATTTAAATATTTATTATTATAAATACATTTTTAGGAGATAATTTTATTAGAGTTCAGTTAATGGAATTTTTACCTCACCAAAAAAAAAATAATAATTGATAATATCGAAGAAACGTGCAAGGCCCACGGAATCTCCATAATTTTAACGCTAACTTTACTACGCCAGTTTTGGAACATAGAATATTGTCCAAATGTCTCTAGGTAGGCACTCCGGGACACGTGGGTTCGTTAGTTGAATAAGAAGTCTACACATCGCACAATGTACAGGCGAAAACTATGTCTATTGTGCGTATAACTAATCCGGTTGAATGAATTTACGTGTTAAAGCGACGTGTCGATAACGACTTCGCTGTATCAACAGACCTGGGGAAAGGGGGGGGGGGGGTTTCTCCAGAGACCAATTCTAAACTGTCATTGAACTCATCTGCTCTCCGTGTTCCTCTCTGCGGGTCACTACCGGTCTGGTTATTGACCGTTACTCTCCGTCCATCGAGCTGACCTCCTCTGACGACAGCACACGGTTACGTTAAAGATCACGAGGGTCAGGATAATGAATGACAGACAGCCTATGACAATAAAACTGACCAAAGCTGACCATTGACTCATACTGTGTGTGTCTCTATAATCTCTGGTGAAGAGATTTTAGTTACAGTACACGACCGAAAAAAAAAAAAGAGCAATGTGTAGGCGTTGTACTGAAGTCGTGATTGCATAATTCATCTCAGGCGTGGTAGGGGTACGACCCCGGGGGAGGGGGGGGGGTGAAGCAGAGTTATGACAATATAAAATATATTAAATAGTAATAATAAAAAGCAACTACAACGACAAAAAGCAAGCAAATGAAATCGGTAAAATTAAATGTGACTTATTTATTTGTCTCGACAGATGAAGGGGGGTAATGTTGACCATTTGGGGGGAGGGGGGGGGGCTGACCTAACATAGTAATCGTACATCATGTGTGACTAGCATCGGCTAAATCGTTCAAGACAGTCTAGTCTAGGCAGATGTCTACGGCCACATACGTCAGGGGTAAAGGAAAGTGGGGGGGGGGCTGTATTGTTATCAATTACTTTTTTTTAAAAAAAAAAAGAAACATTTATTGTAACCATCTCGGTACTAAGAAGTAGATTTAAGACATGATTGTGGGGGTGAGTATCAAAACAGTCAGACGCGCCTGAGTGCGAAAAGAATATTGACATATTTCTGAGGCAAATACCAGATTTACTTTACCATGGGAAGGGGGGGGGGAGGAGTATGTCGGATGAATCCCTATTGCCAAAGGTCACTGGTGTCACAAGATAAGTAAATGATGGCCTAGAGAAAATTTTAATACATTCCCCCCAAACGAATTGTTCACTAGGGCCCCCTATTGTATGTTTCACTTAGGGCCCACTATTGTATGTTTCACTAGGTCCATCTATTTTATGTTTCACTAGGGCCCCCTATTGTATGTTTCACTAGGGCCCCCTTTTGTATGTTTCACTTAGGGCCCACTATTGTATGTTTCACTAGGTCCATCTATTGTATGTTTCACTAGGGCCCACTATTGTATGTTTCACTTAGGGCCCACTATTGTATGTTTCACTAGGGCCCCCTATTGTTTTTTTTCACTTAGGCCCCCATTGAATCTTTCACTAGGGCCCCTAGAATGAACCTTGGATTCTTGCACTACTAAACACTTACAAGAGGCTCTGCACCTGTGTGCCGAAGAGAATCTACCTAACGTATCAACAAATTCTACTTTATGTCTGACACTTCTAAGTATCAGAACCAATTACCTCGAGTACTTCGTCCATCTTGCTGACCTGAAAACGTCGTCTGGGAGTAGCCATTGTCACGTCTGGGGCTGCTGCGCTGCTCCAGTGACGTACTGCGTGACGTACCACGCGCTGATCTCCTTTGACGACAGCACACGGTTACGTTAAAGATCACGAGGGTCAGGATAATGAATGACAGACAGCCTATGACAATAAAACTGACCAAATCTGTCCATTGACTCATACTGTGTCTCTCTTTAATCTCTGGAGAAGAGATTTTAGTTACAACATGAAACCTTAAGTAAATAAATTGTTAGCAATTAAAATTTCTATCTATAGTCGGTCTCATATATATATATATGTGTGTTAGTGCTTTGCAGCAAAGAAATATTGTTTCCATATTCTACAAATAAATGGATTTTTTATTAGTCTAATATGTCTTTTCCCCTTTGTTTAGTTAAATAATTAAGCTATACGAGTGCCATGGCGATCATAAAATGTTATTCCATACCTAGAAAACTCTGGTAATGTTCAAAACTTTATTAAGACGGTCTCAGTGGCAGTCTGGCTATGGCACGATTCGTCATAATGTCATAATGACTACATTCACCTTTGACCTCCTAGAGGTCTATAGTAAATGGGCAGACAAAAAAAAACTGTTATTCAAATACATTGATAGTTATCTCCAACTTAATGCACAAAACAGGATCTCTCTTTTTTTTTTACAACGGTTATCAACCAATCAATCTGGACCCGTTTAATGTGAAATAACAGATTGAAATATTTGACTTGTTTCAATTGGTTCTCCAATATTGACCCTTTTTTATGGTAAATATAAGTAGTTGGAGTTAAGGATCCCTTGAAGGGCCCTCAGATGGTGAGGATCCCGAGAAGGGTACCCTTGGCTTGTTGCTAGTGGTATGAGGGCTGACTCAAAGTTTGACTCGTATTTTATTTGTATTTCCTGCCACACGCACAGTCTCCACAGTAATTACAGGTAAAACAGGTGACTAGGATCAACTCGACAAAGTCGTGGTACAACAATCAAATATTTATTATGTACAGAGGCACCAGCCCGTATCAGGGATCTGGTGGCCTTTCAAATAAATCAAAGATAATCCAGAAAGGTACAGCTACGAGGTAATCCAATATAAAATTATGAATAAATTGAAGGACGTGTTCACTCTAGATCTCTCTCTCTCTCTATCTCTCTCTCTCTCTCTTCCTCTATATGTCTCTCTTCCTCTATATGTCTCTATTTCTCTCACTCAGAGACTATTCACTAGGCGACCCTCTCAATCGAGAGCCCGCGGTCGAATGCCGTAAAATATATCTACTATCTCGCTCATCACTTTCTCACACGTGACCATTAACCAATCAAATATGATAGCTGCTACATTCAAACTTTCAAATTAGGGGGTGGAGCCTAGATGGGGGGGGGGGGGGGGAAATACGCCGTGTAGACAAAGACCTTAGTAACTGGACATCGAGCGTGTCGCTGTCCCTTTGAAGAAACCGACCGGAGAATAGTCCCGGTCAGTTGGCCAGAGTTTTCCCCGCGGAATGTAACATGTTACTGTTAACAGCTACTTTGGTTAGGACGGAGGGTTTGTCGAACACCTGGACGGTGACCTAATTACGGGGGGGGGGGTGCAGAGGGTGGGGAAGAACTGAGGAGCGGGAACGTAGATTGTTATGTATAGTTTACTTTGATATACATATTAACGTTGTTACTATTATTACGCTAAGGGTTGGAATAAGGGGATAGTTTCGATAAATTAGTCACAACCTGTGACAGTTGGTCTAATGCATTTTTTTTTAAAATGGGACTTTGATTCAAAACCAACCGCTTATTTTGTCGTGCTTAATACTTTATCTTTCACTGACAATGCTTTTTTGATCTAATGACTTTTCTTTTTAAAGATACAAAAAATAATTTCTCAGCAAATTCAGCAAGACAATAAAATATACCCATAACAATTTTTTTTTCAAAAAACGCTAGGTCCAGAAGAATTCTATAAAATAAATATTCAATTACTCACTTTTATCACACATTGTACCCCAATAGCCATCTGGACACTGCGGACACCCCATTGACCTGTTGTAGCTGGTCTCACATTTCACTGGACAGTCACATGTCTCATTACATTCAAACCCGTACCTGCCTTCTGGACACAGGGTTTCTAAGAGATGACGTATATGGATAAAAATAGATCGAGACGGATAGATTGATAGAAAGATAGATTGGATGGATGGATAGATGGACAGACGGAAGGACAGCCAGACTGGCAGGCATATTGCCAGTCATGCACATAGATAGGTTATATGTAGTTTAATAAATAGATAGATACATAGTTAGATAGATCGATCTATTAATAGATTGATAAGTAGGTAGATTGATGAATAGTTGGATTGATAAATAATTAGATTGATAAATAGTTAAATTGATAAATAGGTAGTTTGATAAATAGGTAGTTTGATAAATAGGTAGTTTGATAAATAGGTAGTTTGATAAATAGTTGGATTGATAAATAATTAGACTGATAAATAATTAAATTGATAAATAGATAGTTTGATAAATAGGTAGTTTGATAAATAGTTGGATTGATAAATAATTAGATTGATAAATAGTTAAATTGATAAATAGGTAGTTTGATAAATAGGTAGTTTGATAAATAGTTGGATTGATAAATAATTAGACTGATAAATAGTTAAATTGATAAATAGGTAGTTTGATAAATAAGTAGTTTGATAAATAATTAAATAATTAAATAGTTAAATTGATAAATAGGTAGTTTGATAAATAGGTAGTTTGATAAATAGTTGGATTGATAAATAATTAGATTGATAAATAGTTAAATTGATAAATAGGTAGTTTGATAAATACGTAGTTTGACAAATAGGTAGTTTGATAAATAGGTAGTTTGATAAATAGTTACATTGATAAATAGGTAGGTTGATAAATAGGTAGTTTGATAAATAGGTAGTTTGATAAATAGTTAAATTGATAAATAGGTAGTTTGATAAATAGGTAGTTTGATAAATAGGTAGTTTGATAAATAGGTAGTTTGATAAATAGTTGGATTGATAAATAATTAGATTGATAAATAGTTAAATTAATAAATAGGTAGTTTGATAAATAGGTAGTTTGATAAATAGGTAGTGTGATAAATAGGTAGTTTGATAAATAGTTGGATTGATAAATAATTAGACTGATAAATAGTTAAATTGATAAATAGGTAGTTTGATAAATAGTTAAATTGATAAATAGGTAGTTTGATAAATAGGTAGTGTGATAAATAAGAAGTTTGATAAATAGGTAGTGTGATAAATAGGTAGTGTGATAAATAGGTAGTTTGATAAATAGGTAGTGTGATAAATAAGTAGTTTGATAAATAGTTGGATTGATAAATAATTAGACTGATAAATAGGTAGTTTGATAAATAGGTAGTTTGATAAATAGGTAGTTTGATAAATAGTTGGATTGATAAATAATTAGACTGATAAATAGTTAAATTGATAAATAGGTAGTTTGATAAATAGGTAGTTTGATAAATAGGTAGTTTGATATATAGGTAGTTTGATAAATAGGTAGTTTGATAAATAGTTGGATTGATAAATAGTTAAATTGATAAATAGGTAGTTTGATAAATAGGTAGTTTGATATATAGTTGGATTGATAAATAATTAGACTGATAAATAGTTAAATTGATAAATAGGTAGTTTGATAAATAGTTGGATTGATAAATAATTAGATTGATAAATAGTTTAATTGATAAATAGGTAGTTTGATAAATAGGAAGATAGATGGAGGCATGGATACGTGAAGGTCGCAATGTTGTGGCATACTTAACCGTCTCGAGTATCACACAGCGTGGCGATCACGTGTATCAAGACCTGATATGTACCTGTGAACAGGGCCCCCGTAAAACTGGATAGTCTCTACGAGCAGTGCCATACCTAGCATATCCTCCGCCCCGGTGCAACCAATATTTTGACACCCCCCCTCTCCCTCTTGATTTGACCTTTTTTTCATTCTTTTGTGGGGTGAGATTTTAGCTACCCCAAATAAGGTTGCCGCCCCAGTGATTTTGTTACTTTTGCGGGTCCTTTTCCTTTTATTCCATACATGTTACGGGCTCTTTCTATATGCTCTATAAACGTCTCAGGCCCTTTGGTTTATGTTATGAGTTGTGCGTTTTTAATTCAAACGTAGAGATGTCAATTTAGCTTCATGTCTGTCTGTTTCACTCTTATTTGCTCACTCCTTTGTCACAACTTAAAAACCAATCAAACTCGATGCGTTTTTAGTATAACGATTTATTTACATAAAGGTACATCAGAATACAACAAGTCCATAAACGAATACACTTCAATAATTCACTCTGCCTCAACTCTGACTAACTAAAAGATCGCTTTACTATTCTCGTCGCTCTCGTAACTATCTCTAAACGTCTCTTCACTAAGAATTCTCCTTAACTAAGAACTTCTCTCTAACTATGACTCGTAACGAAATCTCTTCTCTGACTCCTCATAACTAACTAATGTCCGAATCCAGCCCCTATTTATACGTCCGTGCTCTAATTAACCTAAGTACGTCATAATTTCTTCAGTATTATCCTAACTATCTAATCTTTCTAGGAGCGTCACCTGGTCGTCATTGTTAACCCTACTAGCATGTCCAACGTCGCCTCCCGGTCTTCACACCTTTGCTGTCTACTATTCTATTGTTTCCCCACCTTGTCCTAAGTCGTATGTCACCTTGTCACCATTATTCGTATCAATCCTACTTCTTAGATAATTTCTAATCTTAAACCGTCGAAGGGGATTGTCTCTGTCTCTAAATCTACTTTAGCTCGTCACAGTTACGATCGCACCCCACCCCCTCTATTCCCTTCCCACGACATTCGGAGGACGGGCAGTCGATCGAGGCAGAAGTTTAAGTTTAGTTTGCAGTTATTGTTGTATTAGAGTTTAGAGTTTCTCGTGCGGAATTGCTGATCTTCCATCGAGCGCCTCCCCAGGTGGCGGATAGGGGAATGCCCACCAGATATGGTAGGTACCGGGGAAATCAAATACCCGGGGCGAACCAAAATCAGCAAAACCTGTTGCCTTACAGGAAGTGGAGGGATCCACAAAGGCTAGGGAACCTTGCCCGAAATGCAAGGCAGCTATCCAGAGAGCTGAAAGGGAATCATCCCAGATGGTTGTGCGCAGGGCCAACAACCCAGCCATGGAAAAAAAAACTCGTTATAGAAACCAAAAGGAAAGACAAGCCAGAAAACACAGTCAGAGGAGAGAGCAGAGCTCCACAAAGGAGATTAATGAAGTCATGTGGGGAAATTCATCAGAATCCTACATGGCCGACTACTCTGCTCAAACCAATGAAAACAAAAGCCTTCCTAATCCAAAAGACACCATTCAGACTGGGAACCTGGAATGTCCGAACTCTCTTGGAACCAGGGAGATGCGCCCAAGTTGCAAAAGAGATGTCCAGCTACAAACTACAAATACTGGGCTTAAGCGAAGTCAGGTGGAACACCTTCGGGGAAACTAAACTACAGTCAGGCGAAACAATGCTCTTCTCTGGGAAAGAAAATGAAGATGATAACCACGAAAATGGAGTGGCATTTCTGTTAAAGAAAGAGGCCTTTAATAGCCTTGAATGGGAACCCGTTTATGAAAGAATAATTAGAGCCAAGTTCCTGTCCAGGTTCAAAAACGTCCACATCATCATGTGCTATGCTCCAACAAATCCTTCACACGAAGAGGACAAGGCTACCTTCTACGAACAACTGCAATGTACAGTCGACAAAATACCCAAAAGAGACATATTGATACTCATGGGAGATATGAATGTTACAATTTCAACAGTTTAAAAACCAAATCACCTCCCCGAATGATATAGGGGGGTACAGTGGTATTTTAGGGGTGTTTCAACAATTCAGACTTCACAAGTGAACGAATTAGTGTGGATTGCTCAAAATCCGGTTAAAATTATAATCTTTCTGGCTCTTCTCTGGGAAAGAAAATGAAGATGATAACCACGAAAATGGAGGAGTGGCATTTCTGTTAAAGAAAGAGGCCTTTAATAGCCTTGAATGGGAACCCGTTTATGAAAGAATAATTAGAGCCAAGTTCCTGTCCAGGTTCAAAAACGTCCACATCATCATGTGCTATGCTCCAACAAATCCTTCACACGAAGAGGACAAGGCTACCTTCTACGAACAACTGCAATGTACAGTCGACAAAATACCCAAAAGAGACATATTGATACTCATGGGAGATATGAATGTTACAATTTCAACAGTTTAAAAACCAAATCACCTCCCCGAATGATATAGGGGGGTACAGTGGTATTTTAGGGGTGTTTCAACAATTCAGACTTCACAAGTGAACGAATTAGTGTGGATTGCTCAAAATCCGGTTAAAATTATAATCTTTCTGGCTCTTCTCTGGGAAAGAAAATGAAGATGATAACCGCGAAAATGGAGTGGCATTTCTGTTAAAGAAAGAGGCCTTTAATAGCCTTGAATGGGAACCCGTTTATGAAAGAATAATTAGAGCCAAGTTCCTGTCCAGGTTCAAAAACGTCCACATCATCATGTGCTATGCTCCAACAAATCCTTCACACGAAGAGGACAAGGCTACCTTCTACGAACAACTGCAATGTACAGTCGACAAAATACCCAAAAGAGACATATTGATACTCATGGGAGATATGAATGTTACAATTTCAACAGTTTAAAAACCAAATCACCTCCCCGAATGATATAGGGGGGTACAGTGGTATTTTAGGGGTGTTTCAACAATTCAGACTTCACAAGTGAACGAATTAGTGTGGATTGCTCAAAATCCGGTTAAAATTATAATCTTTCTGGCTCTTCTCTGGGAAAGAAAATGAAGATGATAACCACGAAAATGGAGTGGCATTTCTGTTAAAGAAAGAGGCCTTTAATAGCCTTGAATGGGAACCCGTTTATGAAAGAATAATTAGAGCCAAGTTCCTGTCCAGGTTCAAAAACGTCCACATCATCATGTGCTATGCTCCAACAAATCCTTCACACGAAGAGGACAAGGCTACCTTCTACGAACAACTGCAATGTACAGTCGACAAAATACCCAAAAGAGACATATTGATACTCATGGGAGATATGAATGTTACAATTTCAACAGTTTAAAAACCAAATCACCTCCCCGAATGATATAGGGGGTACAGTGGTATTTTAGGGGTGTTTCAACAATTCAGACTTCACAAGTGAACGAATTAGTGTGGATTGCTCAAAATCCGGTTAAAATTATAATCTTTCTGGCTCTTCTCTGGGAAAGAAAATGAAGATGATAACCACGAAAATGGAGTGGCATTTCTGTTAAAGAAAGAGGCCTTTAATAGCCTTGAATGGGAACCCGTTTATGAAAGAATAATTAGAGCCAAGTTCCTGTCCAGGTTCAAAAACGTCCACATCATCATGTGCTATGCTCCAACAAATCTCACACAAATCCTTCACACGAAGAGGACAAGGCTACCTTATGAATGTTACTACGAACAACTGCAATGTGTTTCAGACTTCGACAAAATACCCAAAAGAGACATATTGATACTCATGGGAGATATGAATGTTACAATTTCAACAGTTTAAAAACCAAATCACCTCCCCGAATGATATAGGGGGTACAGTGGTATTTTAGGGGTGTTTCAACAATTCAGACTTCACAAGTGAACGAATTAGTGTGGATTGCTCAAAATCCGGTTAAAATTATAATCTTTCTGGCTCTTCTCTGGGAAAGAAAATGAAGATGATAACCACGAAAATGGAGTGGCATTTCTGTTAAAGAAAGAGGCCTTTAATAGCCTTGAATGGGAACCCGTTTATGAAAGAATAATTAGAGCCAAGTTCCTGTCCAGGTTCAAAAACGTCCACATCATCATGTGCTATGCTCCAACAAATCCTTCACACGAAGAGGACAAGGCTACCTTCTACGAACAACTGCAATGTACAGTCGACAAAATACCCAAAAGAGACATATTGATACTCATGGGAGATATGAATGTTACAATTTCAACAGTTTAAAAAACCAAATCACCTCCCCGAATGATATAGGGGGGTACAGTGGTATTTTAGGGGTGTTTCAACAATTCAGACTTCACAAGTGAACGAATTAGTGTGGATTGCTCAAAATCCGGTTAAAATTATAATCTTTCTGGCTCTTCTCTGGGAAAGAAAATGAAGATGATAACCACGAAAATGGAGGAGTGGCATTTCTGTTAAAGAAAGAGGCCTTTAATAGCCTTGAATGGGAACCCGTTTATGAAAGAATAATTAGAGCCAAGTTCCTGTCCAGGTTCAAAAACGTCCACATCATCATGTGCTATGCTCCAACAAATCCTTCACACGAAGAGGACAAGGCTACCTTCTACGAACAACTGCAATGTACAGTCGACAAAATACCCAAAAGAGACATATTGATACTCATGGGAGATATGAATGTTACAATTTCAACAGTTTAAAAACCAAATCACCTCCCCGAATGATATAGGGGGGTACAGTGGTATTTTAGGGGTGTTTCAACAATTCAGACTTCACAAGTGAACGAATTAGTGTGGATTGCTCAAAATCCGGTTAAAATTATAATCTTTCTGGCTCTTCTCTGGGAAAGAAAATGAAGATGATAACCACGAAAATGGAGGAGTGGCATTTCTGTTAAAGAAAGAGGCCTTTAATAGCCTTGAATGGGAACCCGTTTATGAAAGAATAATTAGAGCCAAGTTCCTGTCCAGGTTCAAAAACGTCCACATCATCATGTGCTATGCTCCAACAAATCCTTCACACGAAGAGGACAAGGCTACCTTCTACGAACAACTGCAATGTACAGTCGACAAAATACCCAAAAGAGACATATTGATACTCATGGGAGATATGAATGTTACAATTTCAACAGTTTAAAAACCAAATCACCTCCCCGAATGATATAGGGGGGTACAGTGGTATTTTAGGGGTGTTTCAACAATTCAGACTTCACAAGTGAACGAATTAGTGTGGATTGCTCAAAATCCGGTTAAAATTATAATCTTTCTGGCTCTTCTCTGGGAAAGAAAATGAAGATGATAACCACGAAAATGGAGTGGCATTTCTGTTAAAGAAAAGAGGCCTTTAATAGCCTTGAATGGGAACCCGTTTATGAAAGAATAATTAGAGCCAAGTTCCTGTCCAGGTTCAAAAACGTCCACATCATCATGTGCTATGCTCCAACAAATCCTTCACACGAAGAGGACAAGGCTACCTTCTACGAACAACTGCAATGTACAGTCGACAAAATACCCAAAAGAGACATATTGATACTCATGGGAGATATGAATGTTACAATTTCAACAGTTTAAAAACCAAATCACCTCCCCGAATGATATAGGGGGTACAGTGGTATTTTAGGGGTGTTTCAACAATTCAGACTTCACAAGTGAACGAATTAGTGTGGATTGCTCAAAATCCGGTTAAAATTATAATCTTTCTGGCTCTTCTCTGGGAAAGAAAATGAAGATGATAACCACGAAAATGGAGGAGTGGCATTTCTGTTAAAGAAAGAGGCCTTTAATAGCCTTGAATGGGAACCCGTTTATGAAAGAATAATTAGAGCCAAGTTCCTGTCCAGGTTCAAAAACGTCCACATCATCATGTGCTATGCTCCAACAAATCCTTCACACGAAGAGGACAAGGCTACCTTCTACGAACAACTGCAATGTACAGTCGACAAAATACCCAAAAGAGACATATTGATACTCATGGGAGATATGAATGTTACAATTTCAACAGTTTAAAAACCAAATCACCTCCCCGAATGATATAGGGGGGTACAGTGGTATTTTAGGGGGTGTTTCAACAATTCAGACTTCACAAGTGAACGAATTAGTGTGGATTGCTCAAAATCCGGTTAAAATTATAATCTTTCTGGCTCTTCTCTGGGAAAGAAAATGAAGATGATAACCACGAAAATGGAGTGGCATTTCTGTTAAAGAAAGAGGCCTTTAATAGCCTTGAATGGGAACCCGTTTATGAAAGAATAATTAGAGCCAAGTTCCTGTCCAGGTTCAAAAACGTCCACATCATCATGTGCTATGCTCCAACAAATCCTTCACACGAAGAGGACAAGGCTACCTTCTACGAACAACTGCAATGTACAGTCGACAAAATACCCAAAAGAGACATATTGATACTCATGGGAGATATGAATGTTACAATTTCAACAGTTTAAAAACCAAATCACCTCCCCGAATGATATAGGGGGGTACAGTGGTATTTTAGGGGTGTTTCAACAATTCAGACTTCACAAGTGAACGAATTAGTGTGGATTGCTCAAAATCCGGTTAAAATTATAATCTTTCTGGCTCTTCTCTGGGAAAGAAAATGAAGATGATAACCACGAAAATGGAGTGGCATTTCTGTTAAAGAAAGAGGCCTTTAATAGCCTTGAATGGGAACCCGTTTATGAAAGAATAATTAGAGCCAAGTTCCTGTCCAGGTTCAAAAACGTCCACATCATCATGTGCTATGCTCCAACAAATCCTTCACACGAAGAGGACAAGGCTACCTTCTACGAACAACTGCAATGTACAGTCGACAAAATACCCAAAAGAGACATATTGATACTCATGGGAGATATGAATGTTACAATTTCAACAGTTTAAAAACCAAATCACCTCCCCGAATGATATAGGGGGGTACAGTGGTATTTTAGGGGTGTTTCAACAATTCAGACTTCACAAGTGAACGAATTAGTGTGGATTGCTCAAAATCCAGTTAAAATTATAATCTTTCTGGCTCTTCTCTGGGAAAGAAAATGAAGATGATAACCGCGAAAATGGAGTGGCATTTCTGTTAAAGAAAGAGGCCTTTAATAGCCTTGAATGGGAACCCGTTTATGAAAGAATAATTAGAGCCAAGTTCCTGTCCAGGTTCAAAAACGTCCACATCATCATGTGCTATGCTCCAACAAATCCTTCACACGAAGAGGACAAGGCTACCTTCTACGAACAACTGCAATGTACAGTCGACAAAATACCCAAAAGAGACATATTGATACTCATGGGAGATATGAATGTTACAATTTCAACAGTTTAAAAACCAAATCACCTCCCCGAATGATATAGGGGGGTACAGTGGTATTTTAGGGGTGTTTCAACAATTCAGACTTCACAAGTGAACGAATTAGTGTGGATTGCTCAAAATCCGGTTAAAATTATAATCTTTCTGGCTCTTCTCTGGGAAAGAAAATGAAGATGATAACCACGAAAATGGAGGAGTGGCATTTCTGTTAAAGAAAGAGGCCTTTAATAGCCTTGAATGGGAACCCGTTTATGAAAGAATAATTAGAGCCAAGTTCCTGTCCAGGTTCAAAAACGTCCACATCATCATGTGCTATGCTCCAACAAATCCTTCACACGAAGAGGACAAGGCTACCTTCTACGAACAACTGCAATGTACAGTCGACAAAATACCCAAAAGAGACATATTGATACTCATGGGAGATATGAATGTTACAATTTCAACAGTTTAAAAACCAAATCACCTCCCCGAATGATATAGGGGGTACAGTGGTATTTTAGGGGTGTTTCAACAATTCAGACTTCACAAGTGAACGAATTAGTGTGGATTGCTCAAAATCCGGTTAAAATTATAATCTTTCTGGCTCTTCTCTGGGAAAGAAAATGAAGATGATAACCACGAAAATGGAGGAGTGGCATTTCTGTTAAAGAAAGAGGCCTTTAATAGCCTTGAATGGGAACCCGTTTATGAAAGAATAATTAGAGCCAAGTTCCTGTCCAGGTTCAAAAACGTCCACATCATCATGTGCTATGCTCCAACAAATCCTTCACACGAAGAGGACAAGGCTACCTTCTACGAACAACTGCAATGTACAGTCGACAAAATACCCAAAAGAGACATATTGATACTCATGGGAGATATGAATGTTACAATTTCAACAGTTTAAAAACCAAATCACCTCCCCGAATGATATAGGGGGGTACAGTGGTATTTTAGGGGTGTTTCAACAATTCAGACTTCACAAGTGAACGAATTAGTGTGGATTGCTCAAAATCCGGTTAAAATTATAATCTTTCTGGCTCTTCTCTGGGAAAGAAAATGAAGATGATAACCACGAAAATGGAGGAGTGGCATTTCTGTTAAAGAAAGAGGCCTTTAATAGCCTTGAATGGGAACCCGTTTATGAAAGAATAATTAGAGCCAAGTTCCTGTCCAGGTTCAAAAACGTCCACATCATCATGTGCTATGCTCCAACAAATCCTTCACACGAAGAGGACAAGGCTACCTTCTACGAACAACTGCAATGTACAGTCGACAAAATACCCAAAAGAGACATATTGATACTCATGGGAGATATGAATGTTACAATTTCAACAGTTTAAAAACCAAATCACCTCCCCGAATGATATAGGGGGGTACATTGGTATTTTAGGGGTGTTTCAACAATTCAGACTTCACAAGTGAACGAATTAGTGTGGATTGCTCAAAATCCGGTTAAAATTATAATCTTTCTGGCTCTTCTCTGGGAAAGAAAATGAAGATGATAACCACGAAAATGGAGTGGCATTTCTGTTAAAGAAAGAGGCCTTTAATAGCCTTGAATGGGAACCCGTTTATGAAAGAATAATTAGAGCCAAGTTCCTGTCCAGGTTCAAAAACGTCCACATCATCATGTGCTATGCTCCAACAAATCCTTCACACGAAGAGGACAAGGCTACCTTCTACGAACAACTGCAATGTACAGTCGACAAAATACCCAAAAGAGACATATTGATACTCATGGGAGATATGAATGTTACAATTTCAACAGTTTAAAAACCAAATCACCTCCCCGAATGATATAGGGGGGTACAGTGGTATTTTAGGGGTGTTTCAACAATTCAGACTTCACAAGTGAACGAATTAGTGTGGATTGCTCAAAATCCGGTTAAAATTATAATCTTTCTGGCTCTTCTCTGGGAAAGAAAATGAAGATGATAACCACGAAAATGGAGGAGTGGCATTTCTGTTAAAGAAAGAGGCCTTTAATAGCCTTGAATGGGAACCCGTTTATGAAAGAATAATTAGAGCCAAGTTCCTGTCCAGGTTCAAAAACGTCCACATCATCATGTGCTATGCTCCAACAAATCCTTCACACGAAGAGGACAAGGCTACCTTCTACGAACAACTGCAATGTACAGTCGACAAAATACCCAAAAGAGACATATTGATACTCATGGGAGATATGAATGTTACAATTTCAACAGTTTAAAAAACCAAATCACCTCCCCGAATGATATAGGGGGTACAGTGGTATTTTAGGGGTGTTTCAACAATTCAGACTTCACAAGTGAACGAATTAGTGTGGATTGCTCAAAATCCGGTTAAAATTATAATCTTTCTGGCTCTTCTCTGGGAAAGAAAATGAAGATGATAACCACGAAAATGGAGTGGCATTTCTGTTAAAGAAAGAGGCCTTTAATAGCCTTGAATGGGAACCCGTTTATGAAAGAATAATTAGAGCCAAGTTCCTGTCCAGGTTCAAAAACGTCCACATCATCATGTGCTATGCTCCAACAAATCCTTCACACGAAGAGGACAAGGCTACCTTCTACGAACAACTGCAATGTACAGTCGACAAAATACCCAAAAGAGACATATTGATACTCATGGGAGATATGAATGTTACAATTTCAACAGTTTAAAAACCAAATCACCTCCCCGAATGATATAGGGGGGTACAGTGGTATTTTAGGGGTGTTTCAACAATTCAGACTTCACAAGTGAACGAATTAGTGTGGATTGCTCAAAATCCGGTTAAAATTATAATCTTTCTGGCTCTTCTCTGGGAAAGAAAATGAAGATGATAACCACGAAAATGGAGGAGTGGCATTTCTGTTAAAGAAAGAGGCCTTTAATAGCCTTGAATGGGAACCCGTTTATGAAAGAATAATTAGAGCCAAGTTCCTGTCCAGGTTCAAAAACGTCCACATCATCATGTGCTATGCTCCAACAAATCCTTCACACGAAGAGGACAAGGCTACCTTCTACGAACAACTGCAATGTACAGTCGACAAAATACCCAAAAGAGACATATTGATACTCATGGGAGATATGAATGTTACAATTTCAACAGTTTAAAAACCAAATCACCTCCCCGAATGATATAGGGGGTACAGTGGTATTTTAGGGTGTTTCAACAATTCAGACTTCACAAGTGAACGAATTAGTGTGGATTGCTCAAAATCCGGTTAAAATTATAATCTTTCTGGCTCTTCTCTGGGAAAGAAAATGAAGATGATAACCACGAAAATGGAGTGGCATTTCTGTTAAAGAAAGAGGCCTTTAATAGCCTTGAATGGGAACCCGTTTATGAAAGAATAATTAGAGCCAAGTTCCTGTCCAGGTTCAAAAACGTCCACATCATCATGTGCTATGCTCCAACAAATCCTTCACACGAAGAGGACAAGGCTACCTTCTACGAACAACTGCAATGTACAGTCGACAAAATACCCAAAAGAGACATATTGATACTCATGGGAGATATGAATGTTACAATTTCAACAGTTTAAAAAACCAAATCACCTCCCCGAATGATATAGGGGGGTACAGTGGTATTTTAGGGGTGTTTCAACAATTCAGACTTCACAAGTGAACGAATTAGTGTGGATTGCTCAAAATCCGGTTAAAATTATAATCTTTCTGGCTCTTCTCTGGGAAAGAAAATGAAGATGATAACCACGAAAATGGAGTGGCATTTCTGTTAAAGAAAGAGGCCTTTAATAGCCTTGGGAATGGGAACCCGTTTATGAAAGAATAATTAGAGCCAAGTTCCTGTCCAGGTTCAAAAACGTCCACATCATCATGTGCTATGCTCCAACAAATCCTTCACACGAAGAGGACAAGGCTACCTTCTACGAACAACTGCAATGTACAGTCGACAAAATACCCAAAAGAGACATATTGATACTCATGGGAGATATGAATGTTACAATTTCAACAGTTTAAAAACCAAATCACCTCCCCGAATGATATAGGGGGGTACAGTGGTATTTTAGGGGTGTTTCAACAATTCAGACTTCACAAGTGAACGAATTAGTGTGGATTGCTCAAAATCCGGTTAAAATTATAATCTTTCTGGCTCTTCTCTGGGAAAGAAAATGAAGATGATAACCACGAAAATGGAGGAGTGGCATTTCTGTTAAAGAAAGAGGCCTTTAATAGCCTTGAATGGGAACCCGTTTATGAAAGAATAATTAGAGCCAAGTTCCTGTCCAGGTTCAAAAACGTCCACATCATCATGTGCTATGCTCCAACAAATCCTTCACACGAAGAGGACAAGGCTACCTTCTACGAACAACTGCAATGTACAGTCGACAAAATACCCAAAAGAGACATATTGATACTCATGGGAGATATGAATGTTACAATTTCAACAGTTTAAAAACCAAATCACCTCCCCGAATGATATAGGGGGGTACAGTGGTATTTTAGGGGTGTTTCAACAATTCAGACTTCACAAGTGAACGAATTAGTGTGGATTGCTCAAAATCCGGTTAAAATTATAATCTTTCTGGCTCTTCTCTGGGAAAGAAAATGAAGATGATAACCACGAAAATGGAGTGGCATTTCTGTTAAAGAAAGAGGCCTTTAATAGCCTTGAATGGGAACCCGTTTATGAAAGAATAATTAGAGCCAAGTTCCTGTCCAGGTTCAAAAACGTCCACATCATCATGTGCTATGCTCCAACAAATCCTTCACACGAAGAGGACAAGGCTACCTTCTACGAACAACTGCAATGTACAGTCGACAAAAGACCCAAAAGAGACATATTGATACTCATGGGAGATATGAATGCCAAAATTGGAAACAATAACATGGGAAAAGAAAAGACAATGGGCATGCATGGAATGGGCAACCTAAATGAAAATGGAGAGTTGTTCACCAACTTCTGTACCAACAACGAACTGGTTATAGGCGGCAGCATTTTCCCACACAAAAACTGTCACAAGGCAACATGGACCTCACCAGACCAACAAACAGAGAATCAAATCGACCACATTGCGATACGCCGTACATGGAGGAGTACATTACAAGATGTAAGAGCCAAAAGAGGAGCAGACATTGGATCGGACCACCACCTGGTTGTAGCCAAGCTCAAAATAAAACTAGCCAAACAAAGGAGAAAAGCCAGTGGGAGAATAAGATTTGACTTAGAAAAACTCCAGCAAGAACAAAAGAGAAATGAATTTGAAGTCACACTCCAAAACAGATTTTCTGCCCTACAACCAGATGACACAGAGGATGACATAGACAAAACCTGGAACAACTTCAAAGACACCATCATAAGGACATGCAAAGAAATATTAAGTCCAACACAGGAGAACAAAAAGCACTGGATAAAAGAAGAGACATGGAAAAAAATCGAAGACAGGAAACGGGCAAAACAAACGGTAAACCAAGCAAAAATAAGGAAGGAGGCATAAACAGCTCACCCAGCAAGAATACAACACAACCTCAAAAGCAGTCTCAAAAATGCTCAGGAAGGATAAAAGAACCTTCTACAAAAGAATGGCAGAACGAGCAGAAGAGGCAGCAGTGAAAAATGACATGAAACAGCTGTACAAAATCACTAAAATCCTGAGTGGCAAGAAATCAAATTATCACGTACCAGTACGAGACAAACAAGGCAAGCTCCTTTCTTCCATTGATGATCAACTTAAGAGATGGAAAGAATATTTCCAGGAAATGCTGAACAGACCAACCCTTCGGAATCCACCTGTCCTTATTACAGGTGAAACACTGAATATAAACATAGAAGAGATATCCAAAGAAGAAATATGGAAGGCACTACGCCAAATGAAGACAGGTAAAGCAGCAGGCACCGACAATATACCACCCGAAGTCCTAAAAGAAGGAGGAACTGGAATTGTTGACCAACTTCATAATATATTTAATAAAATTTGGTCAACCGAAACTCCTCCTGCAGAATGGAAAAAAGGCCTACTGATCAAGATCCCAAAGAAAGGAGATCTATCACAATGTGATAAATGGCGAGGAATCACCCTACTCTCGGTGCCAAGCAAAGTATTTAGCAGAATACTACTCACCAGAATAAAAGAAGCTTGCGACAGCCTCCTAAGAGAGGAACAGGCTGGGTTCAGAAGAGGAAGGTCATGCATTGACCAGATTGCCACTCTACGTATCATCATTGAACAAACTATTGAATGGCAATGCCCTCTCTATGTCACATTTGTAGACTTTGAAAAGGCCTTCGATAGTATCGACAGAGAGACAATGTGGACAATCATGAGGCACTATGGTATACCAACCAAGATAATAACCATCATTAAAAACCTCTACTTAGACTTCACATGCCAAGTAGTACACAATGGTATAGTATCAGAGGAATTCAGCATTACAACTGGAGTCAAGCAGGGATGCCTCCTTTCACCACTTCTGTTTCTCCTGGTTCTAGACTGGGTAACCAAAGAGGCTTATGCTGACTCTGGTAAAGGAATCCAGTGGAACCTGGTGCAGAGGCTAGAAGACTTAGAGTTCGCAGACGACCTGGCCATACTGTCCCACAAGTAACAAGACATGCAAGAGAAAGTCTCAGCCCTGGATAGTACTGGACAGAGAGTTGGTCTCAAGATAAACCAGCAAAAAACAAAGATTCTGAAAATCAACCAACAACAAGATGGCACAATAGAAGTAGGGAATCAAAGTCTACATCAGGTAGAAAACTTTGTATACCTAGGGAGTGTGGTCAGTATAACAGGAGGAACAGACGAAGACATAGAACGCAGAATAAACCTGGCACGCCAAGCATTCGCTAATCTAAAAGTCGTCTGGAGATCCACATACATTTCTTCTAAAACCAAATTAAGAATCTTTAACACCAATGTGAAATCTGTCCTACTCTATGGGTCTGAAACTTGGAAAACAACAGAGACAACAAGTAATCGACTACAGACCTTCATCAACAGATGTCTAAGGAACATAATGAAAGTAAAGTGGTATGACAAGTTAGAGAACACCAAATTGTGGGAGAAGTGTGGACAGAGATCCATTGTGCAACAAATTCTAGAGAGAAAGTGGAAATGGATTGGACACACTCTGAGAAAAGATACAAACAACAGAACCAGGCAGGCCTTAGACTGGAATCCTCAAGGCAAACGTCACAGAGGAAGACCCAAGCGCACATGGAGACGCAGTATACTAGATGAGACCGGGCGATCAGGGAAGAGCTGGGAAGAGCTTAAAAAACTTGCTAGAGATCGTGATAAGTGGCGAGCTTTCACAGAGGCCCTATGTTCCACAAGGAACTAAAAGGAAACATGATGATGATGATGATGAGAGTTTAGAGTTTAGAGTCGTGCAGTCACGAGTAGTTTTGAATAAATTTCAATTATTTTTATACTTTACACTAATAAGTTTTGACCTATCTGTGTGTATATGACTGTGTGCTTGGAAATCTAGCAATAATGAAAGAATATATTAAAAGAACCCGTAACAGTTTTGAACAATACAAAGGCGCAGCCTTTTGTACATATCTGATTTTAAGATCAAGTTACTAATATTTTATATAACTAATCGCTGTAGGCGTCTTTCAAACTATGTGGCTTTCATGTAATATCAATGCTTTTAAAAAAATTAAATGTCATTATCGTAAACCAGTTTATGTGACTGCTTATATTATGTATTTTATTTAATCACCACTAAAACCTAAGTGAGCAATGACAATGGAGGCACCACGGGAGAGACATGGGTTGTTGACCTGGTACGTCAAAATTCGAACCCGTCACCTAAAGCATGCAGAAGATCGGGATTAGAACCAAGATGCCAAGGAGTCCCCCGTAGTCCCTACAGCTAAATTCGGTTAAACCACAAATTCATCAGCGGCTAAAGTTTAAAAAAAAATCTACTTGTACTCACCACCAAACACGTTCACCTCACACAGCTCGAGGTGTAATCCATATCTGTTGTTGGTGGGTTGTATCTTCACCATGGAAACGGCTGCACTCAGACTGTTAGGGACAATGCTATAATTATACTGTTCACCTATTTTCTTATCCTGATAATGAAAAACTTTCAGATTGTTTGAGTCGAAACTCTCCAAAATAAAACCTTTCAGCCGTATGCTTGGCATATTCCCTAAAAAAAATGTACAATGTTTACAGTTCACACGCTTTTAATAAAAGTGTTTTGACTGGACCTCAAATACAAGTAAACTTACATGCACGCTGCCTGTTGTATAAAACATATCCGGTAACGGTTACAGGTTTACGGAACTTCACTGACCATGAAGGTAAATTGTCAAATTCATTCGTGTGTGAACAACTTCTGTTTTCTAGAAAGTTATTCTTGTCGCCGTCAACAGCCAAGACGGAGTTATGGACCATGTCAAACTCTTCCCAGTCTGACGTATGTTCTGTCTCCTGCTTCAGTGCAACATTTCTACCTGTGTCAACACATTTAGAATTTTATAAAATACCGTGGAACAACTTTAACTTTTAAGTTATAATAGTTATGGTAATAGACTGACACCAAAAGCTTTAAAGTGAATCGTTTAACAAAAGTCAAAGTGTTGTTTACTCACCCTACATAAAACATCCAACATCAGATATCCAGCATCCAACTTTCCTCATTCAACATCTGACATCAAACATCACAAACATACAGCATCAAAATTTCCAACATCCTACAACGGTTGTCCTATATCTTACATTCAACATCTGACATCCGACATTAAACACCAAACTTCCAACATATGATATCTGAATCTGACATCCGACATTAAACATCAAACTTCCAAAATATGACATCCGAATCTGATATCCAACATCTGACATTCGTCATCAAACATCAAATTTCCAACATCTGACATCTAAAAGCGTATTCTGTTAGAGCAGAGCGTGAATAAAAGTCCTTCATATTTTTATAAAGCATCATGTTAAATAACAATTAAATAAACCACATGATGTTTTATTAAATACGCGCCAATACATGCCTTTTCTTTCTCCAGATAAAACCTAATATAATTGTTTGTAAAATTTCTCGGCATTGATACCAAATATCCATGTTGTGAAATATCATGGCATAAAGAGTGATGAGAGATTTGATCTATTTAACTTAAATCTCTGATTCACTCACCCCCGCTGACATAAATAGAACAGACTTCCTGGGGCACATCGAAATAAACATTGACTTGTTGTACCGGTGAGTTCACGGTGCAGTAGATGTCAACTGTCCTGTCATTGACATGAAAGTGACGCTGTTGTCTGCATGGCGTCTGAGATGTGCCACTCTGGAAGTCAAGCTTGATAGTGTTCGTGTGATCTGTTACATGACAAATGGGTGTTCCGGGTTAAAGAAATCATTATTTTATAGAAGCATAGTAAATAGTTTGGGTTTACAAAGGTCATTATGCCTAGATTACAGCCATGATAATGTTGACAAACATTGTGGCAGATAATTTGACAAAATATCTTTAAATACATAATCGTCTAACCTATGCGTGTTTTCCCTCAGGTAGTTTTCATATCGTGCGGTTTGCGTTGTAATACTGTAATAGAAAATAACATTTGGCTTTTATATTGCCATGAACATCCTTTAATACAACGCCTACAACGCATACACCGCACGATATGAAAACTACCCTCGCTCTGCGAATTCCAGAACTTTTCGCATCGATTACAGTATAAGTAGACGACTAATCACTGTATTAGTTAACTCTTCGGGGAATTCCAAAACAGGACATTTTCGCATCCGTAATCTAAACACTACAAGGATTTCTTATTATATGTGTGTGTTATTTCTGTTCATATCATATTCTGTTCATGGCAATAAAGGCCACATGCTCTTCTCTATTGCAGTATTTCGTATATTTTCTTTGTTATCCCTTCTGTCGGATTTCGTTCAGCCAGCTTCTACAGGCTTTTCTACCAGTTACAAATAAATTTACATTTTTATTGGCAAGTCCCACAGACTATTCAAGATAAATTGTTATAACCGAAATTGTTTTAAATTTAAAAAACGTATGCACATTAACATCGACATTTCGTTCATTCGTGTATTGATATGTATCATCGAATGTAAATATATATTTAGTTCAATATTTTCTGTTCACCCAACTTTTATTTGCAATGACAGTTTCAGTATTAAATTATATAAATATGTGTATGATCTAAGGAGTTACTTAACAATTTAGTTTATATTTAACAAAAGATTATATCCACAAGTATTATATATATATATATATATATATATATATATATATATATATATATATATATATAAGCGATTTGGGCTCTACGTTAAATCGAAAGTAAAGAATTAATACAACAGTATTAAAGTTTAAAATATAATCATGGAAAAAAATCGGATCTGGCCGAAACCAAAACAATAACCTAGCCTACCGATCATCCTACTCTATGGAAAGGTTTTGAAGGGTACAGCTAGTCTATTTATAATTACTTTTTAGTTCTAAAAGAATTAAACTTGGTGTGTCTAAGACTAAAAATAACTTCTATGATTTTTTTACCCTTCCCTGTATTTGTTTATGACTTCACATGACTGCTGTCTTTTTTTTTTTTTAATTCATCCAATTATTACATGATTTTAAAGTTACTACCATCGTAATTCTACTACAATACATTAGTTTCGTCTCATCCCTACATATAACAATTAGTGGTCTGTAAAAGTACAATTGTAAGACTCATTTCTTTGCTTGTTTAATGTTAATAAACCAAAGATTATTTTAAAAGTCCTCTAATAATGGAGAAATAATAGAAGAAATGATGGACGGATGGCCGAGTTGTGCAGATACTCGACTGTCAACCCGAGAGTCATGGGTTCGATCCTCGGTGAGAACCATGGAATTTTTCCAGGTGATATTTGGTGCAAAGTCGTCCCACAAGTCCACCCAGCTTTAAATGGGTACCTGACTTATTTTGTCAAAGGCGGCTGGGCGTTGTGCTAACCACACAATCCCTTCATATGCCGAGGTTATAGAAACAGATGAATTCTACATTGCCGCTGCCCCGATGGCCCAGTGGGGCCAGGTGAACTTTACTTTTAATAGGAGAAATGCCGCCATTTTTGTTATTTCCCTTTAAAACAATTTGCACCTAAATATTGATACACATAGCATAAATACACAAATATGGCGGCTTTCGGAAAAAAATCAATTCAAATGGACGATGCGCATTCAGTACGATTTTTTTACTCTGTGGTTAGAACTTTTTTTTTTTGGTGTGTGTGTAATCAGTATTACTGCCATAAATCTACAGGCCAGTGTATCAAATTTACTCATATCTAACAGTAACTGTATACTATATGCCTAATATAAATCCCCAATTTGTTTTTCTATCAAATAAGAAATATATTAAGAACATAACTGTTAATAAAAGTGAGCATGACATTAAGAATATGTGAGATGGCCGAATGAATCAGACAGCGAGGCTACATGACAGGATATGATCAAGAAATAGATAAACGTTTCCGTCTTGCGAATACTTAAATAACAAGATGGTCTTGAGATTATAAACCTACGTCATTGTAAATATAAAGATATATTACATATTATGTTGTGTGTGATTCATTGAAGAAATGGTTTATTTTCATCAAACGAATCGTATTGTTTGTTAGATAAATGCACAGACTGTGCCAATTATCCTTTGGTAGTAGGTTGTGATATGCAAATGTCCCAGGGTACAACAAGACAACTAAAAGTAAGGACCCTTCGCTGTGCCCTTACCTTCGACCTAGTTATATATATATCACCAGTATTATAAACACATACTAATATATCAGTTGCTTAATAAAATTCGGTTAGCACTTTAAACTTTCACTCATAATAAACCAACTTTTGCGCATATTGAACAAACTGATTAATATATAGATAGAGATGAAATATTTTGTGAAACATTAAATTTTTGTTTTACTAAATATAAAAAAAAACGGAAATATGTGATTACATCTGAACTAGATAATTACTATGTTAAAATGGAAATATATTGCATCCAACAGATGAGCAGACTAAAGAATATTCAGACAAATATAAAAACAAATTTACAAACTCACAGATATAAACACTGAAAGAAATACAAACAGACAGAAAATATCAAAAGCAGACAGACCACTCACCTAGATTTTTAAGAGTTAATCTCAGCCAAACAAAAAGAAAATGTCTAGACCAGGCCAGGCTCATTGCACGGATATTTTGTGCACATGTGTCATCACTATTGTCCACGATTGATTGACATTGGGTTGATGGAATGGCTGTCACAGTCTCAACATTTCTTTTGATATCTTCTGTCAAAATCAGTAAGTACATTGGCGTTTATGGTTCACTTTCCAAGTGATACATTGGCGTTTATGGTTCACTTTTGAAATGATACATTAGCGGATAAAGTTCACTTTTCAAATGATACATTGGCGTTTATGGTTCACTTTCCGAGTGATACATTGGCGTTTATGGTTCACTTTTCAAATGATACATTAGCGGATAAAGTTCACTTTTCAAATGATACATTGGCGTTTATGGTTCACTTTCCAAATGATACATTAGCGGATAAGGTTCACTTTTCAAGTGATACATTAGCGGATATGGTTCACTTTCCAAATGATAACTTATATTAATACATCGAAAATAAGTCGGATTGAGAAATAGATTGCATGATGGATAAATAGATTACATAGATTAATTGAGTAATGGATTAGAATGATTAATAAATTGATGGATTTGATTCGATTTTGTTGATATATTGATTGATTACTTTGATTGATTGATGGATTAGACTTGATTTCGGTTATTAATGAGTCTTTAAATTACGATGATTGACGCATGGATATTTGTGTAAATATGTAGATAGTTAAATGGATATAGAGCTACTATGCCTGTAAGTAGGTAGGTAGGTAGATACTGGTAAAAGGGGGGGGGGGGTAATTAACGATGAAAAAGAAAATAGAACCTACCATACTGACAAGCAGGACCAAACCATCCAGGTTCACACATGTCGTCTCTACAATGACCATTAGACAAACAGCTTCCATTAGCACAATGACACATGTAGTCACATCTCGACCCAAACCATCCACTTGGGCATCCTAATATAAAGAGATAGATAGATAGATAGATAGATAGATAGATAGATAGATAGATAGATAGATAGATAGATAGATAGATAGATAGATAGATAGATAGATAGATAGATAGATAGATAGATAGATAGATAGATAGATAGAAGTTGTATTCCTTAAGTTGGGGAAGTAAAGGCGGCTACACTTCATCTGCCCCGATGGCCTTATAAGGACTAAGGGAACGTAACTTTACTAACAGTCAAATCAAATAAATTCATTAGCAATTGAATTAAAAAAAAAAACAATTTTACCTGAGATGGTTGAAAATAGATAACAGACGAACAAGATTTCATATAAAAGAGTCATTTTGTTTTACAGAAAAAACTGGACCTATGCCAAAAAGAAAATACTGATATATAAAGATAGACCACAGGAAAATGATAGTTTGACTTGAAAGTTTTAAAAGCACGATAAATTTATTTTCAACTGAGTGTGGGGCTAGGATTGTTGGATAAAGTGGTGCAATTCAACTCTCATCAGTCTCAAAAGTTAAAAATCTTGCTGTTAGTCGTAACGGTGTTGTTAGCTTCAGATAAATCTTGACTAAAGAAAAATTGTACACAAGGGCTGGACTAAGACTAAGAGTACTTGGATGGAACGTTATGAGATAATACGCATTATATTCATGATACATATAGATGAAATGTTAATGTCATTGATGTGAGATAAAATCACAGCGAAGGCCGGATAAAACAGCCTGATGTGCCGAATATGATAATGTTTTTGTACACGTACACATTAGTATAAATTCAAGTGTTGGCGGAGAAGTTTCGCAATCATCTATTTGTTGAATCCAGCCTTTAGAAATAACTAAAAAACAGTATAACAATGAATAAAAGAGAAAAGTAATTATAATTAAAATCTCAGTGAATATGTTACGGCCTATATTTGCTAGCCGGACGATGTGTACATCATTACGGCCTATGTTTGCTAGCCGGTCCATGTCAGACATTACCATCGACATTGGCTTGATGCGACCGGCCACCGTTGAAGTGACGATGTAAACAGCATCGTATGAAAAAGAATCCATCAATTATGAACTTTTGAGTGTTGGGAAACATTCCGCTAGATAAATTTATTGAAAAACAGATGAACACCAGATACTTTATATTTTATTTGAACAGATTTAGTTTAGATTTGTTTTTCCTTTGTTACTAGCTCAAATAATTAAATCTGTTGATTGTTTTCCTCTGCCATCCATTGTTTAAACAAAACTAAGGTAAAGATTATCAACAAATTTACAGCTGATGTCCTCAATTTCATACGATACAGTTTTACGTCGTCACCTTGACATTGACCCAGCCAAGGTTGATATGTGTCGCTGACCAACGTCTGACATTGCCCGGCTAGAAAACATTGGTCAGAACTTGATACATACAAAGAATGGACAGACTGTAAACAGTGGCGTTGAAAGGGGTATTGCAGGTTGTGCGGCCGAAAGTGGCACCTCACTAGGAACTGGAAAGAGCGGCTGTTAAATGTTTGTGCACTTTTCAGATTGGGAAGGTGGCGCCAAAAAATTTAACTCGCACATGCCGCAACTATATATATATATACACGGTTTATTGACGGTTTAGACTAAAAAAGATTGTGTCAAAAACTAAGACAACTGGTAATAAGTTAAATATATTAAATGTAACGGAATAGTCATAAGCCCTATATATTACGATTTTTTTTGTGTCTAAACCGTCAATTAATGAACTCAAAACTTGTCTTGGGACAGACAGACACACCACCCATCGTTAAAGTCGCCCATGATAAAGAGAGGCTAATTAATTTTACCAATTTTTTTTTTTTTGTGGATTTTGCTTATCTTGTTAAATTAATGCAGCTTTCATGTCTTGGTCGATTTCCACCGTAAGGACTGCCCGCTGGTCAACTGACGCACGGCGTATAGGATGCCACTGATTTCGATACTGCCAAATGATGACCAGGACAAGTGCCAATATAACGATAAGCGATAATAGACAAGGTAAACAATATCCAATAACCAGATCTGGCTGTAGTCTCCTTTTATATCAACTTGAGATCCACTAGTGAGTCGTTATAACAGTTCGAAAACCACTGATATATATATATATATATATAGATAGATAGATTTTATATACTTCAATGAAATGTTCATAAATCAAATGAAAATCAAAAGCATTTCATTTATCACGCAGCTGGATTCAGATATGAAATGGTTCAATTTACTCAAAAGGCCCAGTCTGTTTAGGTGACTTATTTGTATGTAACAAGTATTAGTTCAACTGATCCAAGCTCGTTCAGGTTTAGTTAATTATATGGATAAACACAAGACAATTGTATCTCGTCTCCTACACGGAGTCGTGAAATTAAATCACGTGATTAATTCAGGAGGAGATAAGTAAGTTTTATCAAATGTTTACAGTTATCTCATTAGCGTCCCTTGTCTTATTATAGTTTAAACTTTTCACATTCCCATTTAGTTTAGTCCAGAGGGTCAAGCAAACGTTTTGAGTCACGGGTCACATTGGGCTCATTTAATTAGATCGGCGGGCCGCACCAATAATAGATGGACTGAATATTGACAATAACTTATATAAGTTAAAGGCAAAAGTCATAACATAAAAGGTTAGTGCGGTGCTGAAGTCAACAATTATCCCGGCGTGCCGGGATTTGACCCGTGAGCCGCAGTTTGTTGGTTTAGTCGAATTTGATATGGATTTTTTTCTTTTTTTTTGTCTTTAATTCAGTTTATGATCATTGCAAACTATCGACTCCCTCCCGCCCCCAACCAACCCCCCCCCACACACACAATGGTAGGTGCCCCACATTTGGAGACACCACTGTACACTTTTTGTTTCAATCTAGGAAACGGCCAGAGGAAAAAAAAATTGATAAAGAATGCGCATCGTTCATTTAAAAAGACATTTCTGTCTGTGTTAATTGTGCTGTTGTGCATATGGCTGCTGCATGGTTGCTACATTGTGGCTACATGTTTCTTACATGATAGCTCCATAGCTGCTACATGGCTGCTACATGGTTGCTACACAGTTGCTACATGGTTGCCACATTGTTTCTACATGGTTGCTACATGGTTACTACATGGTTGCTACATAGTTGATACATGGTTGATACATGGTTGCTAATTAGCTGATATATAGTTGCTACATATGAGTTTCAAGAAAAGGAAATAAGTAGAAATTAAAAAAAAAAACGGTTTTAAAATTCAAAGTGTTTAGAGGAGTGAGTATTTGTAGGTTGTAGCAGAAAGATCATTTGTGGGTTGAAGCAGAATTATGATTTGTAGGTTGTAGCAGAAAGAGCATTTGTAGCTTGTAGCAGAAAGAGCATTTGTGGCTTGTAGCAGAAAGAGCATTTGTGGCTTGTAGCAGAAAGAGCATTTGTGGCTTGTAGCAGAAAGAGCATTTGTAACTTGTAGCAGAAAGAGCATTTGTGGCTTGTAGCAGAAAGAGCATTTGTGGCTTGTAGCAGAAAGAACATTTGTGGCTTGTAGCAGAAAGAGCATTTGTGGCTTGTAGCAGAAAGAACATTTGTGGCTTGTAGCAGAAAGAGCATTTGTAGCTTGTAGCAGAAAGAACACATACAAAGTTTCAGTTTCCAATAATCGACTATACACACGTTCAAAATTATTTTATTTTATTGTATTATCATTCTCATGCAAAGCTTTAAACTTATTTCCTGGTTCTATCACATACAAAATTATATCAGCCAGAAAACTTTCCTTGGAACAAAATCTGGCCAGTCTCGTTGTCCCTCAAGAAGTAAACAAAGGGGTGGTCAGCGATGAAAGATTCACGGGGAACAGTTTCCTTCACTACGTTAACTCCCGTAGCTGCAGCGGCCGCCGTACCCGTTTCTTGCACCTCAATCACAGTCCTGTAGAGAATATCTTTGATGTACAAGTCACCTGTATTAGTAATGAGATAAAAATCTAAAGTGGTATTGGTTATAGGCTGTAAAAGGTAAAAAAAAAAATATGGTATTTCGGAAAAAAAAAATGAGAAGATACGTAAAATTTCTAGACATAAGCACACAACCATTAACAGGGTCGGCTTACCACACGGGTTGGCAAGACAGGGACCAACACTGGACAAGTTAATCATATATAATAATACTCATTTTCAGTGTGCGTTAAATCGAAAGTAAAGAATTAATACAACAGTATTCCAGTTTAAAATATAATCATGAAAAAAAACAAATCGGATCTGCCCGAAACTAAAAATAATCTAGCCTACCGATCAAGCATAAGGGGATATAACTCTATGCAAAGGTTTTGCAGGGTACAGCCAGTATTAACATAGCTTTAGATAATTTATCTTTGACTCGAATAAAGTTAAAAAATTTCTCAACTTCAACTGCATGCCTACCACCCCGTCCAGGTACTGGGCCCACAGATACTGGTCGTAACAAACTTCATTCATAAAATTCTTCTTAAAAATCAACCTAAAAAAAACCTGCAACCGGGTTCAAATCTCGCTCATTGATACATTTTTTTTATTTTATCAAACCATTTTTTATTTTTACGAAAATTTCCCCTTTAGTATGATATAAGGAAAAATACAAAACTACCAAGTCTCTCAATTTCATTCATAACATAAATTACACAGACACAATTAACTACGTGAGTTTCATCATTGTAACCTACGAGATGAACTATTGTCTATCCCCATGCATATAGATAGATAGATAGATAGATAGATAGATAGATAGATAGATAGATAGATAGATAGATAGATAGATAGATAGATAGATAGATAGATAGATAGATAGATAGATAGATAGATAGATAGATATTGTCACGGGTTGTGACTAATTTGTCGAAACCATCCCCTTTAATACGACCCTTTACATCGCACGCCCCCCCCCCTTTAATAATATCAGTAGATATAGGCTACGTGTAATAATATACGTTCCAGTTCTCCCGCCCACCACTCTTTTTACCCCACCCCCGAAGAGGGTTAAAGAAACTAACAAAAAGACGTTAAATTCCACTCGGGATTCTCCCTGACTCCTATGCTCCGGTCGGCTATCTTCAAAGGGACAGAGACCCGCTCGACGGCCAGTTACTCTCGTCTTATGTCGGTATGACGTACCTCCACCTCCACCCCCCCCCCTCCCCAATCTAGGCTCCATCCCCTGATTTGACAGAAAAAGATGTTAGATGATTGGTCAGGAGGTCACGTAAGAAAGTGGGTGAGTAACGAAAAAGAGTTTTTTCTCGACATTCGACGGAGGGTCCGAGTCGTGTCCGGTCGAGATTTGACTGAGTGATCTCTGAGGAGAGAGTCGATTGATGTGTCTCTGATTGAGAGAGAGACAAATAGAGAGAGAGAGAGAGAGAGAGAGAGAGAGAGAGAGAGAGAAAACGCCCTTCACTTCATTCATTTATATTGGATTATTATTTTCTTTGCTGCATTTTGGATTACCTTTGCTCTATAATTTAACAGCCACCAGATCCCTGTTACGGACTGGTACCTTTGTATAAATAAAATATATCTTGTTGTTGAACACACGACTTGTCTAATTGATCATCGTCACTTGTTTTACGTTTAATTGCTGGTGAGACTGTGTGTGGTAGAAACACAAATACAAATACGGGTCATCACTGAGTCAGCCCTCATACTCTTAGCTACAAGCCAAGGGCACCCTCATAACTGTCCTCAACATATATATATATATATATATATATATATATATATATATATTAGGGTGATTCAAAACAATATGGTAAAAAATTAAATTTTGAATTTAACTTTGGGCACCCCCCAAAAATGTTCCAATATATGAGAAAAAAATTCAGTACAAATTTTAAATTTTTTGGACAATATTAAGAGGGTGCTACCGCCATGTTTAGTTTTAACAAATAATAAAAATGAAAAAATCAGCATATTCATTACCAGTTAAACAAATCTAAAGTTATTTTACTTGTTTAATAAAAAGTATACAAACAATTAAATTAATAGTTAAAATCTTGGTTCAACTGCACCAATGTTGACTTGTTCCTGTCTGGGCAGTTCTGTCTAGACTGTTTCACAACCATCAGCAGGTACTGTTTCTGTTCTTCATTGTTTGTGTGAAGTTTATTGTACTCTTCCATAAGAGCTACTCCACGTTCTGCTATGTCATTCACAACTCTGAGAGAGGATAGTTCAGCTTTTGCTTTTTTGAAGGTTTCATTGGTCTCCCAACTATCTGGATCACTGCTCAAAAATTCAGATGACAGTCCGAAAATGGTAAAAAAACGATAGGTGTTATTTGAAACAAAATCATCAAGTTCTTTGAACCCTATCAGAGATTGATCAATTGTTGCTTTTTTCAAAGAGCCAGGTAAACCATTTGTTTTCAAACATCTCACCATTTTCTGTTTTACCTCAAGTGGTACTTCATCATCAAAAAAAGCCAATGCAACAAGTTCTTCTGATAAATACCAGAGGTGTCTTAGAAATTTTTTCAAAGCCACCGCTGAAATCTGTGAATCAGGATAGCTGTAAGCAAATACATAAATGATACAATAAGTTTTATAATATTAACAATTTCACTATTCACTTGGCACATTAAATTAATTAGTCCAACTAATGTTAACCCTAACCCTAACCTTTGTAGGCCTTTGATAAGCCAGAGATCATTTCGAGGAGCTGAAAAGGCTGATGGTGCTGTAAACCAGGCTCTTGTGTAAATTCTTGTGGTAAAAATGCATATGTTTCTGAGACCCCGTTCTTCTTTTGCTGTGAGTCGAAATTGAGCCCGAAATAACCATATTTTGATGGCATATATGGCTTTGGCCATCCACCTAGGACGATGAAGTCCAGCTGGTTGTTTAAATGAGATACCTTTTGCTGGAATTCCTCCAAGATAAATAATGACTAAGTCAAGTAGCTCTCGGTAATCGTCACGAGGTTGAAAAGTTGTGAGCTGTTTTTGTGCAAATTCGATAATGTCTTCAGCAATGTCAACAACGACTGATGTACTAGACTCATCTGTCAAAACAGTCTGAAATATTGATTTATCAATGAGTGGCCAGTGTTCTTTAAATCGCTTAATGATTGCTATGTCTGGACCTGTAGAAGGACCAAATGAATGCTCCACAACTGCTTCCAACATAATTTCAAGCATATGATGACGACAGGCCAGCCACAACATTTCCTTCTGCATCTTTCGCTCCAGTAGGACACATGCTCCATTGAATTTTCCAGTGTTCACTGGCGTGGTGTCAAATGACATTGCATTGATACTTTGACAAAGTCTCCATGAAACAGCACATTCAAAAACTGCAGAAGCTGCAGCTTCACCTGTTCCTGCTGGCAATTTAGGAATCGCAAGCAGCTGATCAATTCCTTCCCCAGACACAAGTACAGGAAGTCTATCCACAGATTGTTCTCCTACAATATCTTCTAATAGTTTGCTATCCCAATGGATAGTTAAGGAAACACTAGGTTTGAAAGCATTTTTTAGGCATAGAGCTGTTGACTGTCTGTGTTTCATTCGTTGGCGGCGGATGGAAGAATAACTGATATAATAGTTGTGTGGATCATGTCCTAGATGCTGTAACATTGGTGTCAGAACTACTGCAGCTCCACGGTTACTGATTTTAGCTACATCAAGGCTCATTGATATTTTTCTGTCAAACAAATTTACTCTAGTTTTCTTTACAAGTGTTGTCCTTACTTTTGATGTGTTGCTGCACTGAGCTGATGTAGAAGGTTCATCATCTTCCTCTTCTGTTTCTTGTTCAGCATCAGAAGAAGATGATGATGAAATTAGAACAGCTTTTTCGTCACGATCTGTTCTGTTTTCTTCTTCTCGTTTTCGACGTTTCTTCGTGACTTCAAGTCGATTTTGTGACAAAGACACCTTTTTTAACAAGACAGTATCTACAGAACTCATTTTCCCTGGGCGTCCTTTTTGACGTTGTGCTTTAAGAAATTCTTTATCTTCTTCAATGCTTATTAATTCCATCGCATCTGCATGTGCTACATCAAATAAATCTTCCAAACCAGCTTTCCAGTCTTTTTCTTTTTGTTGTAATCCCTCTGACCTTTTTGCTTTATTTTCTTTGTTTTTTCGCAGTTTCTCCCATTCACGGAACATGCCTTCAACCTTGTCGACAATATGTTTTTTTCAACCTTGTAGGAATGTGAGCTTTTGCCCAAACTTCTAAAATATCAACTGCAGTTGCATGACATGAATCTCTCACAGTTTTCTTCTCATTTTGTTTGTAGTAAAAAAACAGTGAAATAACTTCTTTTTTTGATGGCAGCTTAGTAGCAGACAGCTTGGATGACAGCTGACCAACAAGCCAAACTTCAGTCTGTTTCCTGGTTACAGGCTTTACTCCACTTGCTCTACAACTGGACATCTTCATTAAACTAGTTGAAACGATTTTAAGAGATAAAATACAAAAATTTAACTGAGTGATATTATAATATTGATTTTGTGTAAACGCGGCCAAAGAAATTAGACTAAAAAAATTTAACAAAGAATAATTAACAGCAAAGATTATTATTAACTGAAATAAATAAGAGTGGCATTATATCTTCATCATTTCACATTAATTAATAATATGTTTTGGACATAGTCAGTCAGGCAGTCACGTTATTACCAACAAGGGGTAAAATAATTGAAATTTGTAAAATTCACAATGTGGTAGCAACCATTCAACATGTGGCAAAATCAATAAAAATTTTACTGATTTATTTTTTCATATATTGGAACATTTTTAGATGGTGCCCCGTGAAAAATTCAAAACTTTATTTTTTTGAATCACCCTAATATATATATATATATATATATATATATATATATATATATATATATATATATATATATATATATATATATAATTAGAGAGAGAGAGGGAAAGAGAGAGAGGGTGGAGAGAGGGAGATATAGAAATGGGTAAAAGAAAGAGGGAGAGAGTGAGAGGAAGGAGAGAGAGAGAGAGTATATAAATGAATATTAAATATCACTACATCTATTTATTATACGTATCACATTACCATGTTCATATATTCCTGAAAAATTAGCCGTATTGGGATCGAAAGCGCTAACGATGCCCAAATCTTTCAAGGCATCTGCTAGGTACTGCTCGGTCTCAATCCTGAATTTAGGAATGGCCAACTGGACATAGACAGAGGTTAAGTTGGTAAACAGGTCTTGATCTTCACCGGGACGCTCAAGCAGGTCCTCTTTAAAAATAAAATAATTATATTGATACATTAGAAAACAAAAATGTTAGATTTTATAGAATAAAGTTTCTGTTATTGTTATTAATGTTAGATGTTATAGAATAAGGTTTCTGTTATTGTTTTTGTAGTTAGAATTTATAGAAAAAGGTTTCTGTTATTGTAATTGATGTTAACATTTATAAAATAAGGTTTCTGTTATTGTTTTTGTTGTTAGAATTTATAGAAAAAGGTTTCTGTTATTGTAATTGATGTTAGAATTTATAGAATAAGGTTTATGTTATTGTGTTTGTTGTTAGAATTTATAGAAAAAGGTTTCTGTTATTGTTATTTTTGTTGTTTTTTTTCTCAATCTGATTTTCAGTATCCCATTACATGTGAAACATTAGTGTCCGTAACAGCCCCGTAGCGTGAAAATTCTACAGAAGGGGCCATGCATTCTACAGCAGGGGCCAGTTAAAAGCAGGGGGGGGGCAGGTAATACATTTTACAAAGTAGAACAAATAAGCAGAGGGGGCCAGACCCTAATCTACTTAGGTTTACATGGGTACCTGACTTTAGGTTGGGGGATGATGGTTGGCTGGGCGTTGTGCTGATCGAATAATCTCTCAATAATCTCTCAATAATCTCTCAATAATCTCTCAATAATCTCTCAATAATCTCTCAATAATCTCTCAATAATCTCTCAATAATCTCTCAATAATCTCTCAATAATCGCTCAATAATCGCTCAATAATCTCTCAATATGCTGCGGCTGTTATAATATTTGAATTGTACACTTCATCTGCCCCAATGAGCCCTTATAGAAATTCTACTTCTAATATACTCGCAATATTCGTCCAAAAAAAATGTAAAATTAGATGGCTAATCGATAAATAGATTTAACGTACAGGGTTACAGTAACATTATTAAATCAAATGTAAAAGGTATCAGATGTGAACTATCTGAGATGCACTAAGCGCGGATCAAATACACCGACATCCTATACTTATGACATGGCGCTGTGTTTATAGATCCGTTCTTGGGATTTTTAGGAAGCCATAGAATGTGACTTTTAAAGATATATTGGAGTCCTATTGAAAAGTAGTAGTCTGGGCCTCAGTTCATTAGATTTGACAGGAATCCTTACTGAAATATGATCAATGCCCCCACGTCGGCCTTTAACAACAAGAAAAAAAATGAAAAGTATCGTATTATTGTTAAACTATCTGCAATAGTCTTATGAAGCATTATATTTTATAATTTACGATTTGGACGGTTTTTGTGCTCATTTTTTTTCTAACCCTACTTGGTCAAATGTACACTTAACAATGTCTGCCCTAACAACAAAATGAAATGAACTGTTTTATTGTTAAACTATCTACAATAGTCAAATGAAGCATTAGATATTACAATTTACAATTTGGACGGCTTTGGTAGGTTTAATTTTTTTCAAACTCACTCTAGTCGTGTGTGCAATTAACAATGTAGGCACCACGGGAGACATGAGTATCTTACTGCACATTACTAAGATTATGATCCGTAACCGACAGTATGCCAACCGGCTCACATCCAGAATGCCAACTGTTCATTCATCTAGCTGTAATATTCGAAACTACATATTTTATTTTTACCTAGTTCTGAGATGCCGCCCACCTTCTGTGGTAAAGCGATGTACAGACTGAATCTACCTCCTTTAAAGGGGAGCTCAGCCACATCCACTCCATTGGCGTTATCTCTCTTGATTTTAACAGTTCTGTCATCATGCATCATTTGAACCTGAACAAAAATACAGTAGCTCGTGATTATTATATTACTAGCTGTACCCAGCAAAACCTTTGCACAGAGTTATATCCCCTTAGGCTTTGATCAGTAGGTTGGGTTATTTTTAGTTTCGGACAGATCCGATTTTTCATGATTTTATTTTAAGCTGGAATACTGTTGTATTGATTCTTTACTTTCGATTTAACGCAGAACCCAAATCGCTTTTATGTATATATTATACTTTGTGTCTGAGAGTCACGTGTCTCATTCTAGACAAACTCTTTTAATCTACAGTAATTTCGCAAGCTATAATGTTAAAGTACGTTCATCTTAAGGGTTGATAAAGGCACAAAACATACGAAATATTATTAGGACATCACTGTTCCTGTTTGGACATTAGGGTGATTCAAAAAAATTTTTTTTGCAATTTAATATTGCATTTTTGTTACATTTTTTCCTTTTATATTTCTATACTTTTATGCAAAATTTTATTGAAATTGAATTACCTTTAGAGGTCACTCATCGAGACTGAAGTTTATAGTATCTTCTTTAATAACATGAATTCTTATAATATTTATTAAATTAAACATTATCTTAAAATCAACATTAAACATTAATTACAGCGAATTAGATACGCTGAATTTTTAAATAACATAAAATATAATGAAATGCAAAGTTACTGAACGTTTTTTCATGTATACATTGTATTAAAAACATAAACAGTACACTTTACTAATGATCGTCAGTTCAACGCTTCTTATATAACTTCAGTGTACTTTTCTTCAAATTTGGCACTCTCTGTCTGTGATCTTCTACAGCTTGCAGCAATCTCTGCATTTCAGATTCCGTTTTAGTGATTGATTTATTAGGCTAAATGATGACATCAGTGCAACTGACCGCTCGGTTGCTTCATTGACGCCTTATAGGAATCAACAATACACATAGCTTCAGCAAATGACGGCAATTTTATCCCAGGATACTGGATCAACTTTATGGAAGCTGGTATCAATACCGACTGAACGCATTGCAGATAGTTAGTGCAATTTTTCACTTCAAACACTCGATCCGTCCAATCATCGTCAGTCTTCAGCATCGCTTCAGAAATTTTTTCAGAAAACAAAGCAAGAAAAAGCACCTCTGGACTACTATACCAGTATACTATAATATACTATTTGGTTGTCAAATTTCCTTTTCGCAGCATCAGACACCGTTTTGTATAATTTCGTGAGATCAGCTTGAATAACAATAGATCGTTAAACATCAGGACTCACAGGACATGATATCTAAGCTTTGACGTAAATGTTAGTGGCAAACAAGCAGAATTGTTGCAAATCTTTACCTCTGAAGGTGTGAGCTAAAACTGATTTCTAAAGAAGTAGATCTTGAAGCAGTATATCACTTTCGCCATCCAGTGAGCGATATGGTAAGCGCCCAGCGCATGAAAGTGGTACGGTTACTGGCTTACACTGACGCCCAATACCAACAATCAGGTTTTGATCATCCCTCAGTAAACTTCACGTGGTATGTAACTTGAGGCACTTGACAGACTGCCTTGCAGGAATGACAAAACTCTGTGTTTGTGTTCCACCATAAACAGATCATCTAGTCTCGAATCCTTTAGTAGACTATAAAGCTGCTGATCAACCTTAGGCCAAAATCGTTTAAAACATTTGAACAGTGGAATGTTAGGGCTGTTTGTGGAGCCATAGAGAAAAAACTCCAATGATCATTTCATGCACATGATGTCGGCAGGCAAAATGTAACAGCTCCTCTTGCAACAATTTACATGTCCCCTTAGTAACACCAGTGTTGAAGGATGTTGTGTCAAAACACATACCAATAATCTCATCAGATACCCCACACAGTCTTAACAGCTGTATTGTTGCATTTGCTTGTGCCTTACCAGCACGGTTGGTATTTTTTCAAAAAGTTTAGTTTTTCTTGATTAGCTTGACAAAAGGAAAAAAAATGAACCACAATACATTAGAATCGGAGAAATTTTTTTACCATGCAATGATGAATGACCGTAATGTGACGTACATATATATATATATGGTTGTCCTGCAAGTGCCGGGTTCGATCCTCGGTGAGAACCATTAAAATGCTCAACCTGAGATTTGTTTTAAAGCTACACAATAGTCAATTCAGATTTTAATAAGTACCTGACTTAAGTTGTGGAAGTGAAGGCGGCTGAGCGTTGTCCTAACCACATTATCCCTTCATGTGTCGAGGTTATAGAAACAGATGAATTCTACAACTTCATCTGCCCCGATGGCCGGACATATAAATTAAGGGAAACGTAACGCTAACGTTCATTGTCCGCAACAGAGAAGGCAGCTATACAGAGCACACGCTGGTCAGCCAACGTTCACATTTGCCGTAACAGACAGATATATATGTATAGACAGATAGATAAATAGATATATAGTTAAATAGATAGATAGATAGAGAAATAGACTGATAGATAGATAGATAGATAGATAGATAGATAGATAGATAGATAGATAGATAGATAGATAGATAGATAGATAGATAGATAGATAGATAGATAGATAGATAGATAGATAGATAGATAGATAGATAGATAGATAGATAGATAGATAGATAGATAGATAGATAGATAGATTATCTCATTTCTAAGTAGTTTAATTCCATTTAACGCGATTACACTTACCATCATCACCGAGTCTTCTGAATGGTGGAAATTAGTATCTTTTGTCTCCTCTTTATCAAATTGTCTATCCCAAGTGCCATTAAAGGATAATGTATTGGCTAAGACCATAACCGTTGTGTAGTCTAGAAAATTTACTTGAAAAAAAAAATATGATAATACATGTCTTTTATTCTAATTACGCGGGCGATAAATATAGGCAGCATGTGAACGTTTTGAAAACAACATAAAATACAATACATGTCTAACTGAGGGCTGTTACCATTTGGTTGGATATCTTTCTGGTCTAGGACGGCTACAATACCACTGTCTGCATCCCAGTCGATGTCGTCCTTAGCGTGATAGTTCATGGAAGCTTCTTCAATGAACTTTGGCTGAATAGAGTGTTTGGGATTGAAGAAAGGTAATATACCATTTCCGGTTTGGAGTTGAACATCAGCAACATCGTTTAACTGTGAAAAATACACACATACATATATATATATATATATATATATATATATATATATATATATATATATATATTAGAGTGTTTGTATTCATATACACACATATACATAAAATATATTTATCCAGAGAGAGGGTTAGATAAGTTAGACATACAGATAGATAGGCAGACAGACAGACAAACATACATACAGATAGATAGATAAATAGATGATAGATAGATAGATGATAGATAGATAGATAGATAGATAGATAGATAGATAGATAGATAGATAGATAGATAGATAGATAGATAGATAGATAGATAGATAGATAGATAGATAGATAGATAGATAGATAGATAGATAGATAGATAGATAGATAGATAGATAGATAGATAGATAGATAGATAGATAGATAGATAGATTCCATAAACAGGAAATAAATTGGTGAACAATTAATTATCTTAATTTTTTAAAATCCGTTTAGAAATTTAGAAAAAAAAAATTTGGTTAATTCTATTTTAGGGCCCGATTCTAAAGGGTATTACCGATTTCTATACTTAGTTTAATGGTTCTCAGGACGGTGTAAGATTTAAAAATCATTTGAAGTTAAGATTCTGCTTTTAAAATGCATGCAGACTGATGCTTATAGATATAGGAGGGTAAATATGTCCAAACAAATAATTCTAATGAGGCAATTTAGAAAATTTGTTTCTGGCAAAAAATGTATCATTGCATGTTTCCTGTGAATGTTGAGCAACAGCCTCTTAAAATGTCTCCAAAGTTGAGATGTTTAGTTCATGGTGATATTAAAAAAAAATCAATCAATGTCAGGGACTGCTTTAGCAGTACCCTTTCCACACATACTCATTTTACTCTGTCTTTTTACAAAGCATTAGGAGGCACAACGGTTGACATGATGTTATTGGAGTTGTGGAAGCCGGATCGAACCTATTAACTGATCTAAGCTGATCGAACCTAGAACCTAATTACCAACTAAGTGCAATTAAAAGCCTCGTAAATGTACAACCAGGCCAACAAACAGTGAGATACATGTGTACATTGATAATATTGAAGTAACAGTGAGGTAACAGTGAGGTAATAGTGAGTTAATAGCGAGGTAACAGCGAGGTGACAGTGAGGTAACAGTGAAGAAACAGTGAGGTAACAGTGAGGTAACAATGATGTAACAGCGAGGAAACAGTGAGGTAACAGCGAGGTAACAGAGAGGTAACAGTGAAGTAACAGAGAGGTAACAGTGAAGTAACAATGAGGTAACAGCGAGGTAACAGTGAGGTAACAGTAAGGTTACTTAAAAAATCAATAAAGTCGCGATTAGAGATTCATTTTCGAAAGAAAACCCCACAGAAACCAAATATCTCAACCTGTTCAATGATCTTTTTATAGGTCACGTGAACGCTGTCGTCTGCCATGGATTTCAAGCCGAGCGCATTCCTCATTTCAATCAATGTATCTCCACCTGCTCCCATGGAGGTCATGGTCAAAATGGAGTGGATGCTGGGTGATTGGAATTCAATGATCAATAGTTATTAATCGATATCACTATGTGTCTTTAGAGATGATATTTATGAACATTGTTTTGTCAAATTTAGTTGACACTTAGACTTCTTATTTTGGCCACTAATTTATTAAATAAAAAGTTAAAAATATATGAAACAGGAAATGCGTTTGATTTTATTACAAGATTGACTTGTGGTAGAACGTTTGTGTGATAATCGGAATACTCTGGGTTTGAAACCGATAAGCCCAGGTTTACATTGGGATTACCGGTATATTAGAACGATGGTCAAATGTACCATTCTTTGTACTATTACCTGAACGTAATATTCTTTGATTTACTTAAAGTATCAAGCAACATTTAAACCAAACAATCTAAAATATCAAACCCTTTAAATATTTAGTGACAAACAAGAACATGAAAAGGCTATCAAGTTCATTCAATTATTTAGTCAGGAGTGAATCTTCTCGCAACTGTCAATATCACCAAGTCGTACAGGCCAATCATGATGCTGTATTCTATGGTGTATTTTTTTAAATATTTCTAAAAGTTGATGTGTAATTTGGAAAGAAACTCGATGCAGGTTTCTAAGGTTTAAAAGCAAAAAGAAAAGAATGCATTCAGCATTACATCATAAGTAATACACAGCTCTAAATATTTTACAAATTATTTGTTTTTCTAATGCATTATAAGACATTAAAACAAAAAAAGTAATATCTCAGACAAAAATAAAAGATTTTTAAAACATTTACAACTACAAAAACTTTTGCTTATTTTTTTAATATAAATAAATTGAAACTCATAACAAAGCCATTTTTTTTAAATTTGAATATAACATTCAACAGGATCTATAAGGCCAGTGTGGTCAATTCACTAGTTCGGACATTACCTGTAAGGTGAGTAAACGACGTTTGATTCGTTCACAGCGACCTTCTGGTAAAGTCTTTGAGAGAATTCTGCTGATGCTGAAGTCAGAGTGGAAACATCTCGATCGTTAGCGCTGACCAGCTGACCAAGAATGGCCAGAGCTATTGTGATACTTAACATCCTAGTATGCTTTAAAATTACAAAAAAACAGTGGGTTAAATCTTCGAAACATTTCTTATTGTGTGATTAAATAAAATAAAATTATTTAAAGCAATATCGTTTCGCTATTAAAAAATTGTAATAATGATTAAATTCATATAAAACGAACAGTAAATAAGATGAATACAGATTTTATTATATCACTCAAAATATAGATATGCAAACTATTAACGAAAATTTAATATCCTTATGCCACATAGTATGTTGGTGGTAGTATTTAAGCGGCAGTTCTTACCTAACTCACCTGTAAAGAACTTGAACAGAAGACATACAGAGTAACTCAGGGCTTACTAGTTTATATACTGTTTATTCAATTTTACGATCTATAAAACTAATCACTCTTTGTTTTTTTTATCTTCCTAACTTCACCAAATGTTCGATCTAATAGTAGGCCTAATTGTTGACAGATCGATAAATGCCAGTGATTCTCATACCTTGTTTTGATGGGAACTTTGTGTTCCACGTGAATTAGTTAGTGGTCTCCTCTACCATTTTATACAAAGTCAATGTAAATAAAATTAACCCTTCACAGCGTCAACACATTAAACATTTGCTTTTTTGATTTCAGTTATTGACAATTTAATTATTTATGAGTCTAAAATGTTTGGGACTGCTTTTTTTAATTAAATACTTATAAGGTATCTTGAAAGCGGCATCGATACACTGAAGCGCTTAAATCCGATCATACCAGTTAATTATTACAAACATATTTACTATAAAAACCAGGTTATGAAACAGAATTAATTAAAATCAACCCAAAACCCGAGATTATGGTAGATTGTTTATGTAGATGTGACAGTGGAATTCATTTATTTTATTCTAGACAGTTTTCACCTTGAGGTACTTGAGAGTTTGCCAGATAAACATTTCGGCGGGCAGGATTAGGCTTGATCGTTTGCCAGATAAACAGTACGGCGGGCAGGATTAGGCTTGAGTGTTTGCCAGATAAACAATTCGGTGGGTAGGATTAGGCTTCAGTGTTTGCCAGATAAACAGTTCGGCGTGCAGGATTCGACTTGAGCGTTTGTCAGATAAACAATTCTGCGTGCAGGATTCGACTTGAGCGTTTGCCAGATAAACAGTTCGGCGGGCAGGATTAGGCTTGAGTGTTTGCAAGATAAACAGTTCGGCGGGTAGGATTAGACTTGAGCGTTTGCCAGATAAACAGTACGGTGGGCAGGATTAGGCTAGAGTGTTTTCCAGATAAACAGTTTGGCGTGCAGGATTCGACTTGAGCGTTTGCCAGATAAACAGTTCGGCGAGTAGGATTAGGTTTGAGCGTTTGCCAAATAAACAGTTCGGCGGGTAGGATTCAGTCATTGAGGCGTAGTTTGCCCATGGTAGATTTAAATGAATCACTTATTGACTGTTTCTTTTGTTTTTTTTTATTCAATTTATGATTGTTGTAAACTATTAACCCCCCTCCCCCCTCCCTCCCACGGTAGGCGCTTTACATTATAATTTTATAATTGTATAATTTTATTTTTTTAATCTAGAAAACGCCAGATTAAAAAAAAAAATCATAAAGAATGCGCACCATCAGTTTTAAAAAGACATTTCCTATTAACATTGTTTGTTATTGAGCTGTATTGGTGAAGTCTGATCTATTGGTACGCAGTGTATTTATACGGTAACTTAACTTGTTAGGTAAATTTATTTAATGGTTTGTGATAAAGTACATTATGATCATTTTTTTAAAATTATTTTCACGAAGGGGTATTGAGAGGAAAGTAAAAAAACAAGCAATTTAAGTCTTTTCCGTTTCGGACAAAGGACATTTTAGAGCATTTTCGTGTACGCAGTGGCTACGGCTAAGCCGGACGAAATCCTTATTTTTTTTCCGGGTTACAGCCATATATTCTGCTCCACGAGTATTGGTTTTGATAAATAGAGAGGGAAGTAATCATGTTGAGTAACTGTTACAAAAATAAATAATGATTACGCCCCTATGATTAGCTTTTATTATTTATATTTAAAATATAAGCAAAAACGGTACTTAAAACGCCCCCTTTTTCGGCCCTCAGAGGTCAGATCGCAAAATGGACCAAAGAGTTTTCTTGGCAGGCCAAGACCTACAAAATGATATATACATCATGGGTCTATGACTTATGGTTGCTTAGATATAGGGCGCTCCTTTGTTAATGTAGCTTATATAGTAAAAAACGGTACTTAATACGCCCCCTTTTTCGGACCTCAGAAGTCAGATCGTGAAATGGACCAAAGTGTTTTCTTGGCAGGTCAAGACCTACAAAATGATATATACATCATGGGTCTAGGACTTATGTTTGTTGAGATCTAGGGTGATGACGGACAGACAGACAGACAGACAGACAGACAAAACGGGGACAATAGAGCATTTTTTTCGAAAATGCTCTAAATAGGTTTAAAAATCAAAGCGTTTAGAGGAGTGAGCATTTGTAGGTTGTAGCAGAAATAGCATTTGTAGGTTGTAGCAGAAATAGCATTTGTAGGTTGTAACAAAAAGAGCATTTGTAGGTTATAGCAGAAAGAGCATTTGTAGGTTGTAGCAGAAAGAGCATTTGTAGGTTGTAGCAGAAAGAGCATTTGTAGGTTGTAGCAGAAAGAGCATTTGTAGCTTGTAGCAGAAAGAGCATTAAAAAATTTCTGTTTCCAATAATCAACATTACACACGTTCAAAATTATTTTATTTTATTGTATTATCATTCTCATGCAAAGCTTTAAACTTATTTCCTGGTTCTATCACATACAAAATTATATCAGCCAGAAAACTTTCCTTGGAACAAAATCTGGCCAGTCTCGTTGTCCCTCAAGAAGTAAACAAAGGGGTGGTCAGCGATGAAAGATTCACGGGGTACAGATAATGGCGAGAAGCCTACTCCCGTAGCTGCAGCGGCCACTGTACCTGTTTCTTGCACCTCAATCACAGCCTTGTGGACAACGTCATTGATGTACACGCCCTCTGTATTAGTATTGAGGTAAGATCGATCAATGCTTGATCTAAATTTTGATGTGACCTTTTCACGATGGGGGCCGCGGGGGAGGGGGGGAGGAATTATTAATTCGGATTTATAATGTATCCTTAAGAGGATTTTTCTTTTAAGTATAATGATATGTTATTAGTTAGCGAATGATGGTCCGTTTCAGGGTTGTCAAAAAATGGGGATATTGAGCAATAGTCCGTAATAATTTGTTAAAATTTTGGTATTTTGGAATAAAAATGAGAAGATACGTTACATTTCTAACACATAACCGTAAAACTGAGAACAGGGTCGGTTTACCACACGGACTGCCATATGTAAACAGGACCCCTTTAAGGCAAGTTAATATGATAGTATATTTAGCTAGTTTATCTTTCATTCGCATACATAGAGACCACACATTTCAAAACTCCCACTGCGTGTCGACCACATGGCGTGGGTACCGGGCCCACAAACTTCTTTCATAAAATTCTTCATAAAAGTCAATTTAATAAAAGAGAAACTGGAAAATTTACGTTTTATAAAAAAAGTATGCTCAGTTTTAAGGTATCCTCAAACCAAAGCGAATATCGCGTATCTAAGTAGCTCGCGAAATTCGCCCCTCTTTCCCGGCATTGTATTTATATGGAGATGCTTAAACCGCGGAGAATTTCCGCGGCGGTGCAGAGAAATTTCGCGGCATCGCTTTTTTCAGTTTTTTTTCGCGTTTCGCGAATGTAAACAATCCAAAATGGCTGCCTAGGAACATCGACTCAAATGAAAATCAAGGTTGAAATTGATATAAATGTCTTAAAATTGACAAATAAGACTTACATTTATATATAGAAACTTGAATAATATCAGATTATACCAAAAAGTAAGTGTTTTATTCCCTTTTTACTTGTAAAATACAATAACTGTAGAAAATGTATAATAAGAAGAAAATGTCTTCCGACGTCTTCAAACAAAAAAAACAGAGAAGAGAATTAAAAAAATCATTATCTCCGGTCGGCTGACGCCCACGTTCGCTTCGCTTAGGTGTAAAGAGGGTTGTTCGCGCTTTGAAAAATCTCACGTTTCGCTTTTGGTTTGAGGATAGCTTTAAAATATTGCTACAATCGTCAAAATCATTTTTTAAAAATAAAACTTTTATTATAGAGTGTGATACATCAAACAAATGGCTAGAGAACAGACTTAATATTTTTGCTGCCGGGGTTCAAGTCTTGCTCACTGATAAATTTTTCTTATATTTTCAAACTTTTTGGATGGAGAGAGAGAGATGGAGAGATAGGGAAGAAGAGAGAGGAGAGGGATGGAAAGAGAGAGAGAGGAGAGAGAGGGAGAGATAGGGAAGAAAAAAGAGGAAAGAGATGGAGAGATAGGGAAGGAGAGAGAGGAGAGAGAGAGGAGAGAGAGGGAGAAAGAGAGAGGGAATGAGAGAGAGGGGGAGAAAGAGAGAGATAATGGGAGATAAAGAGAGAGAGAGAGAGAGATTCTATTTACCATACGTAAGATGTTACCTTTTCCATATATTCCTGTAAAATCGGCCGTGTTAGGATCGAAAGCTCTAACGATGCCCAAATCTTTCAAGGTATCTGGTAGTTTGACCGTGGTCTCAATCTTGAATTTAGGGATGGCCAACTGGACATAGACAGGGGTCAAGCTGGTAAACAGATCTTCAGCTTCACCAGGCCGTGCTAGCAGGTCCTCTTTTAAAAATACAATAATTATATCAATACATAAGAAAACAAAGTTGTTGGATTTTATAGAATAAGGTTTCTGTTATTGTTATTGTTGTTATTTATAGAATAAGGTTTCTGTTATTGTTATTGTTGTTATTTATAGAATAAGGTTTCTGTTATTGTTATTGTTGTTATTTATAGAATAAGGTTTTTGTTATTGTTATTGTTGTTATTTATAGAATAAGGTTTCTGTTATTGTTATTGTTGTTATTTACAGAATAAGGTTGCTGTTATTATTGTTGTTGTTAGATTCTATAGAATAAGTTTTCTGTTATTGTTGTTGTTTTTTCTCAATCACAGTCTCAGTATCCCAGTACATGTGAAACATTAGTGTCCGTCAACTGGATCGTTTATAAATGTATAACGGTTGATTGACGTCATATTTTTGGAGCGGGTGGTCGTGCGGTGGTGTTGAGCATTTAACTATAAAACTCACTCTAGTCGAGTGTGCAATTAACAATGTAGGCACCACGGGAGACATGAGCATCTAACTGCGCATTCCTAAGATTACGACCCTTAACCGACAGTATTAATATAATCTCTCTCTCTCTTTATCTCCCATTATCTCTCTCTTTCTCACCCTCTCTCTCCTTCCCTCTCTCTTTCTCCCTCTCTCTCCTCTCTCTCTCTCTCTCACGTGAAACTTTTCTTTTTTTTTTTTACATCAACCGGGAAGGGAGTAGGGGGTTTACGTGTGGAAGGGTTTAATAACCAAAACATCTTCATTTTATATTAAAAGTTGGGCTTTTGTCTGCATCCATTTAATTTTTTTTTATATTTTTTTATACACGCCGCCATTTCCAGTATGATGGGGTGTAGTGCTCCTACCACACCAGCATTGTTGGCGGCGCTGATGCATGTCTGCCATGCCTACAGAGCGGCGGGGTGAGTGTACTCGCTATTATCTTTATTGTAATAAAGTGCCCCTATTCTCAAACGTATTTTGGCTACAATAATCTGTTCATGTCGTTTGAGGCCACTTCGAGTACATAGATATGCTATTTTTGTATATATCACCATTTTCAACTCCAACTGCGTGCCTACTCGCCGATCCGGGTACCGGACCTTTGTTTACTAGTAACAATAAAAACAGATCATCAGGCTGATGGCCCTTGAAAGAAATCTATTTATAGACACGACCATGATGACGTCAGACCGTGAACAACAATTGATTGGTTCAGAGTTGGGGTCAATAGGTTAATAGCCGCCAGGCAGATTAAATAAACAGGTCAAGGGTGACTTGAAAAATACTAACCGGAAAGACAGATACATGTTACATGGACTCCGCATAGAAGAATTGAATTTCTACAAACTCTACACCAACACGTCAATAAATATTAATCTGTCAGCCGTCCTAACTAAATAAAAAAGTTCTGTTTTGCCATCTGGGTTAAAAAGCTTTTGCACCCGCGTGTGAGAGACAACCTTCTAACTGGCTTTACAACAGAAGACCAGGTGGAGGCAACTATGATGTCTTTACAACAGAAGACCAGGTGGAGACAACTATGATGGCTTTACAACAGAAGACCAGGTGGAGACAACTATGAAAGTAAATAGATTTAGTATAGTTTCTATACTGTATAGAAATGAAATAGATATGTTGGCTCAGTTGATAGATTTAGTATAGTTTCTATACTGTATCGAAATGAAATAGATATGTTGGCTTAGTTGATAGATTTGGTATAGTTTCTATACTGTATAGAAATGAAATAGATATGTTGGCTCAGTTGACTGTTGTGAAGGGGAGGTGAGCTCATCGCTCAAAACACTCAACGTTTTAAAATTCAAATAATATTTAAATATTTATTTTATTAAAATTTAGTTTAAAATTCCTTTGACACAAGTGTGTATAGACATTGTAGTGTTAGCGCCAGATTATAAGTCTTTCAAACTCATTACTTTTGTAGTACCAGCAAATCAATATTGGCGCTCACAAAATATGTAATCAATATTTGTATGATACAAGTCTATGATTTCAATTGGTAAAAGTAAAGTTCCCTTAGCCCTAATGAGCCATCTGGGCAGATCTAGTGTAGAATTCATATGTTTCTATAACCTCGGCATATGAAGGGATTGTGAGGTTAGCACAACTCCCAGCCGTCTTTACTTCCCCAACTTAAGTCAGGTACCCATTTAAATGCTGGGTGAACTTGGGGGTGTACTGTGCCAGATGTTATAAAAATAAATGAGATTAATGAAATCTTAAACGGTCTTTGATAAAGTAGAAGCAACTCTGATGAATGTATTAATTAACTCGACTGTGCCAAAGGTAGTCAGCGCAATATTTATATATATATATAGAACATATCGTGGGTTCGAAACCAGTTGTAATTTGTAGTTTCTGGACTATTGTCTATAAGAAGAAATAAATTGCGGTCTAACATTTGATCTCATATTTACAGTTTATTGATTTGCATTTTTATGACAATTACAGGCTCAATCAATCCAAAAATATTTTATATGTGTTTTTGAATGTGTTTATTAATATCTATCTATCTATCTATCTATCTATCTATCTATCTATCTATCTATCTATCTATCTATCTATCTATCTATCTATCTATCTATCTGTATATCTATCTATCTATCTATCTTATATCAATTGATATATATATATATATATATATATATATATATAGGTATATATGTGTGTGTGTGTTTGTTTGTATGTGTAACTAGGTAGACTTGTACATCAAACAGAGACTTCAAGATACATGTCATCAGCTGTTTCTAAATTTCCTCTAAGACACGTGTATTCAGCCAGATTCTCATTCATGAGTTTGTTGTGTTCTGTCACACTCGTGGACCCTCGGTGGTACTCGGGAGATGGAAAATCTAAACAGACATAAAAAATGGAAATGTTACAAATATTACCATTGGTATAAGACAACTACAGACATGTATGATCGATGTTTCTTAGTGTTACATTTTTGAACACTTTAAGACCCGATTCCATCTCCACCAATCTTTATGGAACTCTGGTATCTAAGTGAGGCGTTTAACCACTCAACGACCAGGCTTTATAAGTCAACGAATCAGTGTGGATTGCTCGAAATGCGGTTAACATACAATTCGCGAACGTGAATCGCCAACCGTTCGAACAAGTAACATCAGAACAAAAGCATTACAATCGAGCTCACACTGTCTAGGCGGATGTAGAAGACTAGGGCTCCCTATTGTAGCTTTGACTAGAGCCCCCCTATTGTATCTTTGACAAGGGCCCCTATTTTATCTCTCACTAGGGCCCCCAACTGTATCTTTGACTAGGGTCTCCTATTGCATCTTTGACTAGGGCACCCTAATGTATCTTTCACTATGGCCCCCTATTGTATATTTGACAAGGGCCCCCTATTTTATCTCTCACTAGGGTCCCCTATTGTATCTTTGACTAGGGTCTCCTATTGTATCTTTGACTAGGGCCCCTATTGTATCTTTGACTAGGGCCCCCTATTGTATCTTTGACAAGAGCCCCATATTGTATCTTTCACTAGGGCCCCCTATTGTATCTTTCACTAGGGCACCCTATTGTAACTTTCACTAGGACCCCCTATTGTATCTTTCACTAGGGCCTCCTATTGTATCTTTCACTAGGGCCCCATATTGTATCTTTGACTAGGGCCCTTATTGTATCTTTCACTAGGGTCTCCTATTGTATCTTTGACTAGAGCCCTTATTGTATCATTCACTAGGGCCCCTATTGTATCTTTCATTAGGGCCCAGTATTGTACCTTTGTTGACTAGGGCCCCCTATTGTAACTTTCACTAGGGCCCCCTATTGTAACTTTCACTAGGGCCCCTATTATATATTTCACTTGGACCCAGTATTGTATTATTGACTAGGGCCCATATTGTATCTTTGACTAGGGCTCCCTATTGTATCTTTGACAAGAGCCCCATATTGTATCTTTCACTAGGGCCCCCTATTGTATCTTTCACTAGGGCACCCTATTGTAACTTTCACTAGGACCCCCCTATTGTATCTTTCACTAGGGCCTCCTATTGTATCTTTCACTAGGGCCCCATATTATATCTTTGACTAGGGCTCTTATTGTATCTTTCACTAGGGTCTCCTATTGTATCTTTGACTAGAGCCCTTATTGTATCATTCACTAGGGCCCCTATTGTATCTTTCACTAGGGCCCAGTATTGTACCTTTGTTGACTAGGGCCCCCTATTGTATCTTTCACTAGGGCCCAGTATTTTATCTTTCACTAGGACCCTTATTGTATCTTTGACTAGGGTCCCCTATGTATCTTTAACCAGGACCTTCGATTGTACCTTTGACTGGGGAACTCTATTGTATCTTTGACTAGGGCCCCAGAAAATGATCCTTAGATTCGTGCGCCCACAAAAACATACTAAAGGCTCTGCGCCTTTGTGACAAGAGAATCTTCCTAACTTGAGAAACGCCTATGTATCAACAAATTCTACTTTATGTCTGACACACAAAAGTACCAACTAACACTAACTTATATCTGACACGCCAAACTATCATGACCAATTACCTTGAGTACTTCGTCCATCCTGCTGACCTACAAACGTCGTCTCAGAGTAGCCATTGCGACGTCTGAGGTTTCTGCGCTGCTCCAGTGACATATTTCGTGACGTAACGCACGCTGACCTTCTCTGACGATAGCACACGGCCACGATGACTATAACGAGCGTCAGTATGATGAATGACAGACAGCCTGTGACGATTAAGCTGACCAAAGCAGTCCTGTGACACGAACTGTTAGTCTTAATAGTCTCTGTTGAAAGGATTGAAGTCAGAACATGAATTTTTTTAGTAAATTAGTCGTAATTAAAGTTCTATCTATGGTCGGTCACTTATATGTAGACCTATGGCTTAAATATACTTACCATCTATCTCTCTAACATATCTATATATTGTAGCAAATTCAATAAAAAATGTATATATATATTCATAACATATTAAGTAAAAATATCTTGTTTCCTACTAATTCGATTAAAAAAAAACAATTTTAAGTACTTTACTAACTTTCATCACACATTGTACCCCTATAGCCAGCTGGACACTGTGGACATCCGGTTGACCTGTTGTAGCTGGTCTCACATTTCACTGGACAGTCACATGTCTCATTACAGTCAAACCCGTACTTGCCTTCTGGACACAGGGTCTCTAAGAGATGACGTATATGGATAAAAATAGATCGAGACAGACAGGCCAACAGAAATACAGATAGATAAACGGATAGATAGATGGATGGATTGGTGGATAGATGATAGAAGGATGAATGGACGAACGGACGGACCAACAGACGGGGAGCGGTCGGACAGACAGGCATATAAATAGATAGATGACAGATAGATTGACAATTATATAGATTGATATATATATATATATATATATATATATATATATATATATATATATATATATATGGATGAATGTATAGATGGATGGATGGATAGATGGATGGATGGATATCTGAATATAAAGGGTATAATGCGTGAACATCAACCTGTTTATCACAACAGTCTGATACTCAGGTACCACACCCATCATCACCAGAAACTGCTGATATATGACTCTTTATTTTCCCAGATAATATAGCATTTTCTAATACAAAGCGTACAAAAAACAGACTTCTTCATGATATTTATGTACTAGTATAAGCGAGTATGATATAAAGACATCTTCATGATATTTATGTACTAGTATAAAAGAGTATGATATAAAGTATGTACGTGACAGATTTATCTGGTAATATTTGTATTGAATTATTCTGGCCTAGCAATGTAGCGTTCGACTTTTCATATGTAGAAGCGGTGAACAAGGGCTCCATAAAACTAGATGGACTGTAGGGGCAGTGCCACAAGTAGCCCATCCGCCGCCCGGGGGGATACCAATATTTTCACGCCCCCTCCTCCTTCATTTGTGAAATTTCTCTCTTTGAACTCTCTCATTGATAACTGCGGGTTCAGACATAGTCTATTATGTTTAGGTTTAGTAGTACCCTTCTTTCATCCCCACCACTGCCGTGAGTGTAATGGCCATGGAGGCACCACGGGAGACATATAGGGAACTTGAGCCAAGACCTGAAACATTTACTTGGTCCTCACCGAAGATCGAACCGGGTACCTTAAGGTCGACAGTCGAGCGCTTTACCATATGAACATCCTTTGAGATTTAGCCAACCGTAAGAGAATTACCGCCCTGGTGTTTTGAACCATACCATGGCACGGCCTTGTGTACAGATTTCATCAAGGGTCAAGTTACTGATATGTATGTAACTACTTTCCAAATGCGTAATATTTTTCAAAAACTGTAACTTTCACGTTATGTCAATGTTTTAACAAAAATTGAATGACTATATCGCAAAACCGGTGTATGTGACGCTTTATATTGACATTTTCTGACAGGCATTTTATATAATCACCACTAAACCTAAGTGCGCAATGACTAAGAAGGCACCACGGGAGAAACTTGGGTAGGTGGCATGGCAACCCAGGATTTGAGTCCATCACCTACAGCATACAGAAGATTGGGATCAGAACCAAGATGCTAACGAGTCACCCGTAGCGCCTACAGATATATTTGGTTAAACCACAAACTCACCAGCGGCAAGTGAATAAACATCAACTTGTACTCACCACCAAACACGTTCATTTCACACAGCTCGAGGTGTAATCCATATCTGTTGTTGGTGGGTTGTATCTTCACCATGGAAACGGCTGCACTCAGACTGCTAGGGACAGTGCTATAAATATAATTCACACTTTTTTCCTTATCCTGATAATGAAAAACTTTCAGATTGTTTGAGTCGAAACTCTCCAAAATAAAGCCTTTCAGTCGTATGCTTGGTGTATTCGCTGAACAAAAAAATGTACAATGTTTACAGTATACATTCCCTAAACAAAAAAGTACAATGATTACAGTATACCTTTCCCTAAACAAAAAAAAAATGTTCAAATTTAATAGCACACACGCTTTTGATAAAATGGTTTTTTCTTGAAATAGATCAAAATAGACTTACATATACGGTGCCTATTGTATAAAACATATCTGGTCACTATTACAGGTTGACGGAACTTCACTGACCATGAGGGTAAATAGTCATTTTGATTCGTGTGTGAACAACTTCTGTTTTCTAGAAAATTATTCTTGTCTCCATCAACAGCCAAGTTGGAGGTATGGAACATGTTAAACTCTTCCCAGTCTGAAGTCTGTTCTGTTTCCTGGTTCAGTGCAACATTTCTACCTGTGTCACCACATTTAGAATGTTATAAAATACAGTGAAGCAAATTTTATTTATCAGTTATAACAATTATAGTTAATGTAAATACTGATTTCATTTGTTTTAAAATATATCGTCTTATAAAGGAATTTGCAAGTATTGATAACTCATCCGACATCGAACATCCAACATCGAACTTCCATCATTCAACATCAAACTTCCAACGTCTGATATCAAACACCTGACCTCCGACATCTGACATCCAACATCTCAGCCCAACATCCAGTTTCCAACTACTAACTACCGACATCCAACATCTGACATCCAACATCTCAGTCCAACATCCAGTTTCCAACTACTAACTACCGACATCCAACGTCTGACATCCAACATCTGACATCCAACATCTGACATCCAACATCTCAGTCCAACATCCAGTTTCCAACTACCAACTACAAACATCCAGCATCTGACATCCCACATCTGACATCCAACATCTGACATCCAACATCTTAGTCCAACATCCAGTGTCCAACTACTAACTACCGACATCTGACATCCAACATCTGACATCCCACATCTGAGTCCAACACCTAGGTCCAACATCTGATATCTGACATCTGATATCCGACATCTGACATCCAACATCTGACATCCAACAGCTGACATCCAATATCTGACATCCAACATCTGAGTCCAACATCTGATATCCAACATCTGACACCCAACATCTGACATCCAACATCTGACATCCAACATCTGACATCCAACATCTGACATCCAACATCTGACATCCAACATCTGCCATCCAATATCTGACATCCAACATCTGATATCCAACATCTGACATCCAATATCTGACATCCAACATCTGACATCCAACATCTGAGTCCATCATCTGAAATCCAATATCTGACATCCAAAATCTGACATCCAACATCTGACATCCAATATCTGACATCCAACATCTGAGTTCAACATCTGATATCCAACATCTGAATCCAACATCTGACATCCAACATCTGAGTCCATCATCTGACATCCAATATCTGACATCTAACATCTGACATCCAACATCTGACATCCAACATCTGACATCCAACATCTGACACCAAAAGGCGTAACCTTTTTGAGCAGAGAATGAATAAAAAAGTCCTTCATATGCAATAAAGCATCATATTTATAAAAAACAAATCAACAACTTGATGTTCAATTAAACACTCGTCCATTCAGTCCTATACTCTCCATATGTTATCTTCATCCTCCATATAATTGAGACATGATTGTTGGTGAACCTTCCTTGGCACAGATAACAAAAATCTATGTTATGTAATAACAAGGCATACAGAGTGATGAGAGGTTGATCTCTTGAACTTAAATCTCTGATTCACTCACCGCCACTGACATAAATAGAACAGATTTCCTGGGGCACATCGAAATAAACATTGACTTGTTGTACCGGTGAGTCCACGGTACAGTAGATGTCAACTGTCCTGTCATTGACATGAATGTGACGCTGTTGTTTACATGACGTCAGAGATGTGCCACTACTGAAGTCTAGCTTGATACTGTTCGTGTGATCTGTTACATGAACAATAGGTGCGTTCAGGGTTAAAGAAACAAATTATTTAGAAGAAAGGGTATAGTTATATTTATTTTAGTGTAATGTCATAACAAGTAGTTTCGGATTGTCCAAAGACATTATACCAATAATACAGCCATGATAATGTTGTTGTATACTGTATCCGAATCCTTATCTATCTTTAAAATAAATCAATATGTCAGCCCATTTTTTTTAATAATCGGTTAGCATCGAAGTACAGGGTGCACCTTTAGCAATTACACACATTGAATCGACTTTTGCGTATATTTAACAGACTGACAGACAGATATATATATATATATATATATATATATATATATATATATATATATATATACATATATATAGAGAGAGATGTAATATTTTTTGACTCTTAATTTTTACTTCACTAACTCAAAAAAGGGGCGGCTGCTTAACCTGGCCTCATGCGTGATCACCCTAGGACTAGATGATTACTATGTTAAAATACAAGTATATTACATCCAAAAGATTAGCATAATTCAAAAATATTCCAATAAATATAAAGATAAATTGACAAACTATTGGATACTCACAAGTAAAACACTTAAAGACATACAAACAGGCAGAACAAACATCAAAGACACTCACCTAGATTTTTAAGAGTTAATCTCAGCCAAACAAAAAAAAATTGTCTAGACCAGGTCAGACTCATTGCACGGATATATTGTGCACAAGTTTCATCACTATTGTCCAAGATTGATTGACATTGGGTTGGTGGAATGCATGTCACAGTCTCAAAATTTCTTTTGATATCTTCTGTCAAAATCAATAAGTTCAAGTGATTATCTGGTTCACTTATAAAATGATTAGTTATATAAATACATAGAAAATAAAGGCTGATTGATAAATGGAGTGGTAGATAGATAAATATATAAATAGATTAATTTAATAATGGATTATATTGATTGATTGATAAACAAATAGATATATTTGATTAATGGATTGATTAGATTAGCATAGATTAGAATTGATTGATTACTTGATTGATTAATTAGATTTATAGATGGATAGTTAAAATATATTGATTAATATATGAAAAGGTAGATAGATAAGTATATAGTCAAATAGGTCTAGAGTTACTTTGACGGTAGGTAAGTAGGTAGGTAAGTAGGTAGGTAAGTAGGTAGGTAAGTAGGTAGGTAAGTAGGTAGGTAAGTAGGTAGGTAAGTAGGTAGGTAAGTATTTAGGTATAGGTATATACTGGGGGGAGGGCATAATTTCAGTTAGGGAAGGAAATAGAACCTACCATACTGACAAGAAGGACCGAACCATCCAGGTTCACACATGTCGTCTCCACACTGACCAGTAGACAAGCAACTTCCGTTAGCACAATGACACATGTAATCACATCTAGACCCAAACCATCCACCTGGACATCCTAATTCATATATATATATATATATATATATATATATATATATATATATATATATATATAATTAAACAATTTCAATCGTTGAAATGACTGAATGGTTTATAAACATCCGCATTAGTCATCAAATATAAGTTAACAAACGTCTCAGTTCTCGCATCATACTTTAACAACGTCATAAATGTTTCTGTCCTGCTTGTGTTCAATCACAGACTCATTTAAAATTATGAATAAATTACTCTGAAAACCTTTCTTGCCCTTTGTCTACCTGCATCTGTAGTTCCTGATTACAACCATATAGAGTATTATTATTATATCCACATCATACAGTGTTCACTGTACAGCTTACACCCAGTGTATGGATTCTGGTCTATTTACAAAATCTTCCTTCAGGCTCAATTTTTATTGGACGCGTGAAGCAGTCAAAACTCTGGTCACCGAGATGCGTTCAATAATAAATTAATAGATACAATAGATAAAATTATATATGTGTATGTGTATGCATGTGTGTGTGCGACGATGTGAACGGTATTGTATGAAAGACATAACATCAATAGAACACTGGGCTTGACCCACTGCTTTTATAAAATACAGTCGATTCCGCTTAATTGGGACACATCGGGACCGAGGCTTTCTGTCCCAATTAAGCGGCTGTCCGAATTAAACATACACATTTACTATTGGCTTCTTGGTTTGGTTTCTTTGAGATTCGTCCCAAATAAGCGGCTGTCCCAATTAATCGGTGTCCCAATTAAGGGGAATCCACTGTATATATCTTGTGGGATCATTCTGGTGAATAATCCTTTTTGTTGTATTTTTAAATTTATTTCAATAACTCAAAGTGGCAGTCTGAATGGTATTGGATGATAGGTTGATAAGATTACATCCATTTTTTTGGTTGGGGAAAGTCAATCCAGATAGTTTAACAAAACGTGCGCTGAACGGTCTTGGATCTACATATGTAGAAGGAGTAAAACTAAATGATGTTAGGAAATGTGACCATAATTGTGTTCAATAGTATTACATCTATTTCCAATAGATTCTGCAACAGTTTTAAAGTTTTTCTGGTAATGTGATCAGCGGTTTTCGACAGTCCTTATTCTAATTAAGTGTGTTTAAATTAAAAAGAAGCACACAATCATTTTTAAAAGTTTAAAATAAAGGAATAATAATAAGTTGAAATTTTAACGAGACAATTTATATCTGTAACCAACACACCTTCTTCAGATAAACAAAAGACGTGAACCAATGCAGATTGTGTTGTTTCAATGCGTCATGAGTTAGGACAAATATCATCAATATAAACAGACAGCTTGCGATGATTGTCAACAAGAAAATATTCAAATATAAATCCAAATTTTCCCTAAGAAATAAAGGAGCATAAAATGCAATAAAACCTGAAGACTAAGAAAAAAAACCCAAGGTTTGACTGTAATATCTATCTTACATTGCCCATCTAAACTTTATTACTATGAGTTATTTAAGTATCGTGCCATTGATGTGTTCAAAATTGTAAGACCTCGGTGCATAGTTTACCAGGATTTATCAGTAAGATAACTAGTGCTTTGTCCAGATTTGTTTTGCTTCCTTGCGTTATATGTGTCACACACTTCTTAGTCGAATCAATACATTAATTACAAATTGAATAAAAAAAAAAAGAAATTTTACCTGAGATTGTTGAAAATAGAAAATGGGCGAATAAGATTTCATGTAAACGAGTCATTTTGTTTTACAGTGTAAACTAATTTATGTAAAAAGTGGAAATAGAAAAAAAAAATATTAACATATGAAGATAAAAGACTGGAAATGATAGTTTGACTTGATAGTTTTAAAAGAACAATGTAATTTATTTTTAGCTGAGAGTGGGACTTGGATTTGGATAAAGTGGAGCTATTGAACTCTCCACATTTTGAAGGTTTGAAAACGTGGTCATCGTTAGTCATAATTGTATTCGCTTCACATACATTTTTTTTATTGATTATTGTTAAGAAAAAATTGATACATAGAATGGAACTAAGAGCACTTAGATGGAATGTTATGAAATAATACAGATTATATTCATGATAGATATAGATTGAATGTTTATGTCGTTGAATGAGACAGACCGAATAAGAAACAGCGAGGGCCGGATAAAACAGCCTGCTGGACCGTATAAGCAGTGTCGCCGAGAAGGGGCGATTTTTAGAGGCCCGGACTGAGCTTGCCAATCAACTTTTGAAAATATTATTAACAGCACGGGCGACCCGTGACAGCCCTGCCCAGGGGTCCGAAATTTCTGTCGGTGGGCCTGCGTATAAGATAAACTATCGTACATTTACACACCGATTTAAACACAAAATAATTACAAATAAAAAAACTTGTTCAATTTTTTTTAACTTTTATATTTGATTGTCCAGTCCAATATTAAACTAATACATCAGTGTGATACATTTTAAATATTGCACGACACATGAATTTACTGCTGACTATTTTAATCTACTTACTATTACACATCTAACTGATTCTATATGTTATGATGGAGTGGCAGTCCACAAAGGTCATTATAATACCCACAAAATATATTTTAAGAAATGCATGATGTTTTTTTGTTTAAATATCCAGACCATAATTTGAAATATATAACTTGTACACTAATCATATGTTTTTAAAATTGAAACTATATTCTTGTGTTTCTCGTCTCTGTTCAGTCTTGTGTGACGCAAACATTTCTCAATCATCAAATTGTTGATTTCAAACTTTGGAAATAAAAAATCTAAAAATATCAATAAATAATGGGGAAAGAAATTATAATTTTTAATTTCAATATAATTTGATACGGTTAATGTTTTCAAGCCGGTCAATGTTCTCAAGCCGGTCAATGTTTTCAGGCCGGTCAATGTTTTCAAGCCGGTCAATGTTTTCAAGCCGGTCAATGTTTTCAAGCCGGTCAATGTTCATTTTGAAGTAACTCTGCGAACAGTATCGAATGAAAATGATAACCTCAATCATTAACTTTTTGAGTGTGGGGTGAAACACTATAGCAAGAAAAAATGTATTGCAAACATTTGACCGCCTGATGATTTGTACTTTAATTTGAACAGACTTGGTTGAGATTTGTAGTTATTTGGCTGCTAATTGAAATGATTAAAACTGTTGATTCTTGTTCACAGTCATCCAATGTTTAACAAAACGATATGAAAGATAATGAACAATTTTGCGACTGATCTCCTCACTTTTATACGACACTGTTGACATCGTCACCTGGACACTGGCAGGTCGCACCCAGCCATGGTTTACATGTGTCGCTGCCCAACGTCTGACATTGACTGGCTAACAAAAACATTGGCCAGAACTTATACATACATAAATTGTCAGATTGTAAGCAGTGGCGTAGAAAGGGTATTGCGGTTGATGCAGTCGTACAGGGCGCCGAACTAGAAAGGGGCGCCGACCCAGAAAGGGGGCGCCGAAGAACACTGTTTAAAGCTTTTGCACTTTTCAGATTGGGAGTAGGGCGCGGAATAATTTTACTCGCACAGGGCGCAACAATGTCCAGCTAAGGTTATGATTGTAACATTTTTAGGTTTGAAACGAGCATGCGATGAATAGTAGTTAACTTCCGTTTCCGTGTAAAAAATGTTTATGACTATTCCGTGAAACTTTAAAAATTTAACTATTTTTTTTTCTTCATCGTCTTTGAGTTTATTGTTAAAACTAGTCTTGTGACAGACACACCTATTGTTAAAACTAGTCTTGGGACAGACACACCTATTGTTAAAACTATTTTTGGGACAGACACACCTATTGTTGCTACTAGTCTTTGGACAGACACACCAATTGTTAAAACTATTTTTGGGACAGACACACCTATTGTTAAAACTAGTCTTGGGACAGACACACCTATTGTTAAAACTAGTCTTGGGACAGACACACCTATTGTTACAACTAGTCTTGGGACAGACACACCTATTGTTAAAACTAGTCTTGGGACAGACACACCTATTGTTAAAACTAATCTTGGGACAGACACACCTATTGTTAAAGTGTTTATCTTGTTAAATCAATGCAGCTTTCATGTCTTGGTCATTGTCCACTATGAAGACTGCCCGCTGATCCTCAAACGTCCTGCGTTCTAGCCGCTTCTGACTTCTATACTGCCATACGATGACCACAACAAGTGTCACAATGACGAAAGACAAACAAATGACGATAACCAGATCCGTCCGATGGCCGTCTTTGTTTGTTTCATTTGTCTCTGTGAAATTGAAAATTAAACAAGTAAGTTTAATCTAGTACAGTGGTTATCAAACTTCTATGATTTCCGACCCACTATTAAACTTGTAAATAAAGGAAACAAGTACTAAATGTAAAGAGATAGATAGATAGATAGATAGATAGATAGATAGATAGATAGATAGATAGATAGATAGATAGATAGATAGATAGATAGATAGATAGATAGATAGATAGATAGATAGATAGATAGATAGATAGATAGACAGACGACCTTCATCACACAGCTGGCTTTGATTGCTGAATGGAACTTCGTATAAAGTGTCCGCTGTGACGTCACATTTCACAGGACAGTCACTCGTTCGAGTCGAATCAACCTCAGATTTGGCTGTACTACTGCACGGTTGACTATGTTGGCCAATGTTGCTACTCACTGGACATTCGCATGTCTGATTAGGTTCAGTCTTAATCTTCACCTCAGTAGACCCAACCTCTGCGGATAGTTTTTTTTTTTAATTATGCGTTAAGACCGGAAGTAGAGAAGGTGGGTGGAGGGGGAGGGGTGTGGTGAAACCATTTTAATGTAATTAACAGTAATTAAGGCACATGGCAGTCGGCGCGACTGGAGACCTGGGTTGTTTTATTTAGACTAGGTGGGAAGTTTTCTAATACACCCAGGTTTAAACGGGTACTCTCATATGAAGGAAATTGTGCTATCAATCTCCTGATATACTGTGAGAACAGAAAACATATGAAAGGAACTTTTATATTACAGTCATTAGGAAAATACTTTTTTTGTATTAAATACTTTTTATTTCACTCGCCGTGTCTGATCGTTCAGACGATAGTATGAATAGCAGTAAGAAAGACTGTCTATTTATAGACATGACCAAAACATCCGTCGTAGACAGTGTTGACAACAGAGAAGTGATCGCCACGTCGTGAACAATGGAATCATTCCGACCAGTAGGTTAATAGCCGCCGGCCATCGGGCAGGTTAAATAAACAGGTCAATATACTAGCCGGAGAGACAGATAACTCTTACGTGGACTCCGCATAGTAGTATTTGATTTCTACCAACTCACAGGTCAGAGCAGGGGTGGAGTCGAATGAGTGGTCGATGAAGGTCGTGAATAAAAAGTATAAGTATTTTATATGTAAATCCGTCTTTTTTGCAGTGCTAACTAGAATAGATAGATAGATAGATTGATAGTTTTAAAGAGAGATTGATAGATAGATAGATAGATAGGTAGATAGATAGATAGATAGATAGATAGATAGATAGATAGATAGATAGATAGATAGATAGATAGATAGATAGATAGATAGATAGATAGATAGATAGATAGATAGATAGATAGATAGATAGATAGATAGATAGATAGATAGATAGATAGATAGATAGATAGATAGATAGATAGATAGATAGATAGATAGATAGATAGATAGATAGATAGATAGATAGATAGATAGATAGATAGATAGATAGATAGATATTAATGTTAACTCACTTTCATCACACATCTTGCCTTGATAGCCAGCTGGACACTGTGGACACCCCATTGACCTGTTGTAGTTGGTCTCACATTTCACTGGACAGTCACATGTTTCAAGACAGTCAAACCCGTACTTTCCTTCCGGACAGTCAGTCTCTGTTTGAACGATGTGATATCTTTTTTATAAACCTTTAATTAACTTTATTTTTGATTGTCGGTTTTAATGTTAACTCTATTTTAAAACACGCTCTGAGAGAGAAAGCTAAAATTTGGAAATACGGAAGTAGAATCGTTTCAAGTCCATGAAGCAGAAACTATGTTCAGCGTATGTGCGTTTATTAGTACATATCCAGCCCTATGGTTTATAGCTGATATTTGTGCATATGTACATCATTATAATATGGGACTGTCATATTCTAATCTTGTCCGAATCTTGTTCTCTGCAGTTTGACAGAAACTGATTACACTGGGCAACAAAAAAAATATTTTTTTTTAAATCGTCCAGGGTTTTCCAGTTGAATTAGACTAATTTTGATGCTCTGTGTCCGAAAATGACCTTGGTTTTGCTCAATCAGGTCAGGATTTTTTGCTACAGAAATTTTAATAAATCGTTTTTTGTAAAAAAAACACATTTTTTTGAAGGTCATCAGCTGACGATTTTTTCCGTTTTACTCAAGAAATAAAAGTCAGCGTGTTCAAATTCACTCAGTTTTTATTTATCCACCAAATTTGAAAAGCATAATTATCATAATATTAGTATAACAATGAGGGTTACTTGAAACAAAAGTTCAGAGTTCAAGGCATAAATCGGCGTTTCTTCGATTCCCGTGTGTGAGCAGCTGCTGGGTTGTTTCTCTTCAGCGACCAGCAGTAGTCCGCAAGCATAACTGCGTCCCACCTCCCTTGGTACCGTTCCTCCATTTGGCGGATGTCCTGATGGTACCTTTCTCCCTGCTCATAGCCCCAAGGTTTTCAGGAAACTTCTCCATGTGTGAGAACATGAAGTGCATCTTTATATTCATCAAACATTCGAGTTTTTGGAAGTCCTCTATCATGCTGCTGATGAGTCTGGCGTAGTTTTCTACCTTCATGTTCCCCAGGAAGCTGTTCACCACCTGCACAAACGATTTCCAGGCGGCATACTCAAGCGTGTTCATGGAGTTTTGGAACTATGTGTCCTTTATGAGCTGCCGTATCTGTGGGCCGTCGAAAATGCCAGCCTTCATCTTCTCAATGGTCAGTTGAGGCAATGCTCGGCACCTATAGTTAAAGCACCTCCCATCCTTGTCCAGAGCACGCGTAAACTGTTTCATGAACCCAAGCTTCATGTGTAGCGGTGGGATCAATATCTTCTCCCGGTCAACAAGAGGTTCGTTTATTATTTTTCTCGCCCCAGGTACTAACCACACTCGCGCCGGCCACTCTTTCTTTACATAGTGATGGGCTCTGTTGCGACTGTCCCACATACATATAAAGCATAGATACTTCATGAACCTGGACTGCTGACCAAGTAGAAAGTTCACCAACTTCAAGTCGACGCAGATGATCCATTGTTGCTGCTCATATTGGATTTTGTCGAGCACATACTTCATATTTCTCTTCAAGAGTTATGGAGTGCGCAAGAGGTATTGAGGCGAATCGGCTCCAATTGTGGAGAAGTATACACTTCAAAGAGCGCTTGCAGCTGTCAATGAAGAGTCGCCAATCTCTCAGATCGTATTGAGGACCGCCGAGTTTATCAAGAAGACAAACAACATCTCAGCAGTACACAAGGTCTTCCTCCTGGCAGAAGTAGCCTATGTAGTCCTCATGCCTTCTACGGAAGAAAGTGATACGCGCGTCCTTGCCAAGTAGATTTTTCTCTTTTAGTCTGGAGGCTTACAATTTGGAGGAATTGTTCGACCAGCTGAGATCCCGAACCAGATCATAAAGCTCACATTGTGAGAACGGCTGCGGACCATTTTGTGATTCATACTCCTCTTCTGTATCTCCTCCCTCGTCTAAAGTGGTGGCCTCGTCGTCGCTGTCAGGAAGATCTCTGAACGCTGGTACAGGAGTTTCTTTGCAGTGAGCAGCTGGACGACGGGCAGATGGAAGGTCGGGGTACTGGAGGCTGTGCCCAATCAAGTGCTGATGCATTAAAAAATCAAGTGAAAATCCAGATTGATGATTTATAAATAAAATATAATTATCTCTGTTTTTATAACTGTGATTATTTTGCTGCTAATTTGTATGCAGCTAATTTAGATAAATGATTGAACTCAAAACCCCTGATATAAACATACGTATAGCTCGTCAGGTAGGTCTATGGCTTTATCTCAAGAAGTTGACCTGACCGAGAAAAATCAATGTGATATTCGGACTCAGGACACCAAAATTAGTCTAAATCAGTTGAAAAACCCCTGGCGATTTTTAGGCTGTTGCCCAGTGTTATCACTAACCAGTTTGTTTCCTCATTTTTTTCCTCAACCAAGTCATTTATTTCTTCAACCAAGTCATTTATTTCTTCAAAGAGGTCATTGATTTCTTTAACCAAGTCATTCATTTCTTCAACCAAGTCATTTATTTTTTCAACCAAGTCATTTATTTTTTTCAACCAAGTCGTTTATTTTTTCAACCAAGTCATTTATTTCTTCAACCAAGTCGTTTATTTTTTCAACCAAGTCATTTATTTCTTTAACCAAGTCATTTATTTTTTCAACCAAGTCGTTTATTTTTTTCAACCAAGTCATTTATTTTTTCAACCAAGTCATTTATTTTTTCAACCAAGTCATTTATTTCTTCAACCAAGTCGTTTATTTATTCAACCAAGTCCTTTTCAACTGATGCGGGAAGTTGTTTTAATTTCACGTAAGTATAAAATATATTTAACGACACATCATAGATGTAATTTTATCGAATGTCTATAACAGGAGTGGTCAAGCTTGTTTAAGCTGCTGGTCAAAAGTGTTTTTTTTAATACGACAGAAGGGCCAGACCATGACCAGTTCATATTAAATTGTATAAATTAAATTTAAACGTTATTTATGTCAACGAGCGGTTGGGCTGTACTGCGGGCCGGTCCATCTGCCAGATGGCCGTAGTTGACCCGCGGGCCTTGATCTCCCCATGTCTGGTCCTAAGGCTGATTTTTATTTTCAAGATTACCATATCGGCGTCCCCCCTCTACTCCACCCCGCCGTCCTGTGCGGCCGCACAATCCGTACAATCCGCACAACCCTTCCTACGCCACTACACATTATAAATCTGTTTCTCAGATTAAATTACGTTCATTATCAATATTTTTTATTCTGAACCCCATTACTTAAACTAACACCAAAAAAAAAAAGAAACCCGCAGACAACGGCGTTCCCATTTAGACTACTTTATCACTTGCAAAACTCACTCGCATTTTTTTTCAACATTTGGGACTTTTACATTTCATAATAAAAACCACAAAAACTATTTAAAACTAGATTTTTCAAAAAGAAATATCGAATCGAGACGCAGTCAAGACGCCATTTTGAATTCTTGTTTCCGCTTCCGATTTAACGCAGACATGAAAATGAATAATATGTATATATATATACATATATATATATATATATATATATATATATAAGTATGTGTGTGTGGTAAGTCTGCTGCTTCAACGCAACATTTCTACCTGTGTCATATATATATATATATATATATATATATATATATATATATATATATAGAGAGAGAGGGAGAGAGAGAGAGAAAGAGAAAGAGAGAGAGAGACAGATACAGCAGATAGATAATTAAGTAACGAATGTTATGCTCTTACCGCCAAAAATATTCACTTCACACAGTTCAATTAATAGTTCATGATGGTCTCTAACTTTGATTGTTACATTGGATACATCTTTGTTTAGGATTTCTGGAGCGACACTGTAGACAAACTTAGGGCGATCTAGCGTTTGAATGTCTTGATACTCGAATACTGTAACATTGTCAGAGTCGATACTCTCCAGTAAGAAACCAGACAGTCGTTCGCTTGGTCTGTCATCTTATACGATTGTAAGGAAATTTGTGAGTAAATAGATCGTTGAATAGATTGATGAGCAGATGGATAGACTGACTGAATGATAGATTTAATAGATCGGATATAGATAGATAGATTTGATAGATAGTAGATAAACAGATGGATAGGAAGACCAAAAGATAGGAAGGTAGGTAGAAAGATAGATATACTCGTTAGATAGATAGACAGTTGGATAGATAGATACATAGATATATAGATACATAGATGGATACAAATAGATAGATTAGTTAAAGAGTTACATCGATAGATCCATAGATAGATCCATAGATAGATACATAGATAGATCCTTAGATAGATACATAGATAGATACATAGATAGATAGATACATATAGAAATAGTTAGTTTAGATAGATAGATAGATAGATAGATAGATAGATAGATAGATAGACAGAAAGATAGACAGACAGACGGACAGATAGATAGATAGATAGATAGATAGATAGATAGATAGATAGATAGATAGATAGATAGATAGATAGATAGATAGATAGATAGATAGATAGATAGATAGATAGATAGATAGATAGATAGATAGATAGATAGATAGATAGATAGACAGACAGACAGACATTAGATAGATAGATAGATAGATAGATAGATAGATAGATAGATAGATAGATAGATAGATAGATAGATAGATAGATAGATAGATAGATAGATAGATAGATAGATAGATAGATAGATAGATAGATAGATAGATAGATAGAGCTGCACGAAAAGGAAGTGTCATAACATATAAAAAACCAAAACATTACTCACGATCACGGCGCCTGTTGTATAGAACATATCTACTCACTGTTACCGGACTTCGAAACCGTACTGACCATAAGGGAGAGGTGTCGCCGACATCTGTGTGAGTGCAACTGCCGTCAGGCAGATAATTACCCTTGTTACCGTCAACTGCCCGCCCCGAGTGGTGGAGCAGGCCATATTCCGTCCAGTTTGAGGATTGGTAAGTCTGCTGCTTCAACGCAACATTTCTACCTGTGTCACAACAAAACGCAACATTTCTACCTGTGTCACAAACGAAACGCAACATTTCTACCTGTGTCACAGCAAAACGCAACATTTCTACCTGTGTCACAGCAAAACGCAACATTTCTACCTGTGTCACAGCAAAACGCAACATTTCTACCTGTGTCAAAGCAAAACGCAACATTTCTACCTGTATCACAACAAAACGCAACATTTCTACCTATGTCACAACAAAACGCAAACATTTCTACCTGTGTCACAACAAAACGCAACATTTCTACCTATGTCACAACAAAACGCAAACATTTCTACCTGTGTCACAACAAAACGCAAACATTTCTACCTGTGTCACAACAAAACGCAACATTTCTACCTGTGTCACAACAAAACGCAACATTTCTACCTGTGTCACAACAAAACGCAACATTTCTACCTGTTTCACAACAAAACGCAACGCAACATTTCTACCTGAAAAAAAATGTCATATAAGAGGGGGGCATTTGCTCCCCCCCCCCTACATTTATAAAAAATGTCAAAAAGTTGTTATTTGCCCCCCCCCCCCCCCATCGGAAAATGTTTGCCCCCCCCCCGGAAAAATTCCTAGCGACGCCCAGGGCTCTGATACTTTCAATATAGCTCAAAACCCGATAAAAATGCAATATTCTTACTATTTCATTATGATTTGATGAGTTTCTTAAGTATTTTTCGAAAATAAAAATTATTGTGGCTGAAGTAGTGAAGAAAGAATACTCTACTGCGAGGTGACGTCAGAGCTCTCCTGTACGTTCGAGCGGAACAATATATAGTTTAATCGAGTCTGTCTTACACAAACATTTTTTAACTCTTCGTATTGATTGAAAAAAAATATATTTTAACTAAAATGTAGAAAATAAAAATTGCATTATAAAATTTTTTTTTTATAAAAAAACAACGTTTTTCTTTTGTACTAAAAAGCAGAAAATAATTTCTGAATAAATTAGTAAGATGGTAATAGTAATAGACTTTATAAGAGCTTCTGATTTTTATAAAAACGATAACAGTTGGACGCATGTTATACAACACTAGAATTAATTTTACATACTCATATGCATTTTGTTTTCTAGACTAAGTTCTAAAATAAACGATCTGCAATATCGTGATATTTCGAAAACCTTCTGTAAAGCACTAGACTTAATCCCTTTATCTACTCACCACCACTTGACTTAATCCCTTTATCTACTCACCACCACTTGACTTAATCCCTTTATCTACTCACCACCACTAGACTTAATCCCTTTATCTACTCACCACCACTGATATAAACTGAACAGACTTCCTGGGGCACATCGAAATAAACAATCACCATGTTTACTGATGAGCTCAAGGTACAGTAGATGTCTATTGTCCTGTCATTGACATGAAAGTGACGCTCCTGTTTACATGACATCAGAGAATCAAAATCTTTGAAGGTCAACCGAATGTCGTCGCTATTCTCTGTTGGATGGACAAAGAAAATAAGTTCCAATTGAAAGAGTTCTTATTGTTTTTAGTTTGTTTGTTCCCTTTTATTTAAGTTACTAGCACTAAATAATCGTTTGTGCATTGGAGCCATTTTAAACACGTATTTTGTATTTTGTAAATATCTTCATATCATCATGCTAATAGAAAAGACAATTTATTGACATATTTTATTGACTTATGGAAGGACTAATATACATTTGACCATTAAAAGAGTGACAATCGCCATATTTTAAAGTTTTACTTGTATGATTTCAGAAGAAAAGTTTCTTACACACGATAGTATGAAATATGTTGCTCTACCTAGTTAAGTAAATGTTCAAACTATTTCCATAAGGCTAAAAACATCAAAACCATCAAATCACCAAATCTCTAATAGATACATTGATGCAGAAATGATAGACATACACACCAACACACAGAATTACAAACAGAGCGGTAGACATACACGGGGGCGCCGAGAGCCAACAAGGGCCCCAAGGCAGGACATAATTGCGGGCCCCTTAATAAACAATGAGTCTTGGAAAAACTGACATGGTCGGGGTGGCCGGGCCCACTTACAGATACGGGCCCCCTTGTAGTGAACCCCCCTGACCCCCCTCTCGGCGTGCCTGGACATACATACCAACACAAACACAGTGTAAGATACAGAGCGATAGACATACATACCAACACACACAGAATTACAAACAGACCAGTAGACATACATACTGACCTAGATTTCCAAGAATTAGCCTCAACCATGTGAAGAGAAAAGGACTTGTACTATAAGCTAATGTAAAAAACTGGACATTTTCGGCACAAGTTTCATCATCGTTGTCCATTATCATTTCATCTCTGGTTAGTGGAGTTTTCAGAATGAAATCATTTCTACTAATGTCTTCTGTTTGAATAGAAAAACAACAAAGACAAGTTAGTGCACAAATTTTATAGAATTGCTACTATCGCTTTATCAATGAAGCCTCTGCTGAGAACTATCGGTATGCTGTTGTCCGACCAGTATGATGTAGTCCTACCTGTATGCTGTAGTCCGACCTGTCTGATGTAGTCCCACCTGCATGCTGTAGTCCGACATGTATGCTGTAGTCCGACCTGTCTGATGTAGTGCCACCTGCATGCTGTAGTCCGACCTGTATGCTGTAGTCCGACCTGTATGCAGTAGTCCGACCTGTATGCTGTAGTCCGACCTGTATGCTGTAGTCCGACCTGTATGCTGTAGTCCGACCTGTATGCTGTAGTCCGACCTGTATGCTGTAGTCCGACCTGTATGCTGTAGTCCGACCTGTATGCAATAGTCCGACCTGTATGCTGTTGTCCGACCTGTCTGATGTAGTGCCACCTGCATGCTGTAGTCCGACCTGTATGCTGTAGTCCGACCTGTATGCAGTAGTCCTACCGGTATGCTGTAGTTCGACCTGTATGCTGTAATCCGACCTGTATGCTATAGTCCGACCTGTATGCTGTAGTCCGACCTGTATGCTGTAGTCCGACCTGTCTGATGTAGTGCCACCTGCATGCTGTAGTCCGACCTGTATGCTGTAGTCCGACCTGTATGCAGTAGTCCGGCCTGTATGCTGTTGTCCGACCTGTCTGATGTAGTGCCACCTGCATGCTGTAGTCCGACCTGTATGCTGTAGTCCGACCTGTATGCAGTAGTCCGACCTGTATGCTGTAGTTCGACCTGTATGCTGTAGTCCCCGACCTGTATGCTATAGTCCGACCTGTATGCTGTAGTCCGACCTGTATGCTGTAGTCCGACCTGTATGCTGTAGTCCGACCTGTCTGATGTAGTGCCACTTGCATGCTGTAGTCCGACCTGTATGCTGTAGTCCGACCTGTATGCAGTAGTCCTACCTGTATGCTGTAGTTCGACCTGTATGCTGTAGTCCGACCTGTATGCTATAGTCCGACCTGTATGCTGTAGTCCGACCTGTCTGATGTAGTCCGACCTGTATGCTGTAGTCCGACCTGTATGCTGTAGTCCGACCTGTATGCTGTAGTCCGACCTGTCTGATGTAGTGCCACCTGCATGCTGTAGTCCGACCTGTATGCTGTAGTCCGACCTGTATGCAGTAGTCCTACCTGTATGCTGTAGTTCGACCTGTGTGCTGTAGTCCGACCTGTATGCTGTAGTCCGACCTGTATG
>JAGDYQ010000001.1:35467888-35572888 GCA_021962125.1 Bulinus truncatus | reverse complement strand
AAAAGATTTCAATAGGGCATTGTCCAGTACTTCAAAACGATGTCAATTGCTAGATTAAGTAATTCCGCCAGACAATAAAAGTGGGTTGTTCGAAAAAGCGGTGGAAACTGTTTCCATGCTGGCTAACATTCTGTCTGGACTTTGTGGATTTTTTTTTTCTAAGCGAATTTTTACTTCCTAATTTTATAATACATTAAAATGAATTGTACGCTTGGCTCTCTTTTTTTTTGTATGCGTGTTTTATTAAACTTTATGTGTATGTAATACTATGCGTATTTATCTATGTAACTATACTGAGCTCTTTTGTGTATTTATATGTATTTATATATTCATTTCTGTATTTATGAGTCTATATGTGTCCCTCTGTCGGTCAATCTATCTGTCTTTCTGTCTGTTTAACCATACGCTCATTTATCTCTATATCTGTCTGTCAATATATCTGTCTTTTAATCATCTGTATATGTTTAGTTATCTTTATTTCTGTCGGTCAATCTATCTGTCTTTCTGTCTGTTTAGCCGTATGTTTATGTTTACTTATCTTTATATAAGTCTATAACACACACACACACACGCACAGACACACACGCACGCTGCGCAAACACACCAGCACGCACGCACAAACATAGAAGACATATAGATCGCATTTAGATTAATACACCGTGAATTATATTCCTGTATTTTATTTTAACTTTCATATTATTGCGTAACGTCTTGATACATTTCTTCTTCCACTTCCCCCATTTGATCAAATTCATACGGCTCCCCTTGGTTATTTTTGATGTTAACATAGAATTCACCACCAATTGTAACTTGACTCGATGACACAGGAATTCTGAAAACAGTAAAATAATACGAAATAATTTTAGAAGGCCAATGATAAAGTGATTGTAACATTTATTGTAGAAAAACGTAACCTACATTAAAAAAAACAACTAATATTGACTTTCTCTTTGAAAGTTCTAGTTACATGAGTGCCATCCTATAGTACTCAGAAGAGAATTCTTGGTAATAAACAATTAAAGAGACTAATCTCTGTTTATCTATCTATCAATCAACTTTATTTGATATTCGACTGAGTACCAAACAAAGTTATCAAGTATTAAATTGTGTATCAGTCAACGTTAGCAACTGTGTGACCAGGTATCAATAAATTGAATGTTATCGTTTTTTATATTAGTCAATCAAAGTTAACAAATGTCGTAATTTTTATCAGTCAAAATGCGCAGTTATCTGACTATGTATCAGTCAAAATTACCAAATGTCTAATTATGTATCTATCAAAACATTACCATAGGTCAGACTATGTGGTTTATGGGAGTATGTTGGAGTATTCGGAGTCTATGGGAGTATGTTGGAGTATGTCGGAGTCTATGGGAGTATGTTGAAGTATGTCGGAGTCTATGGGCTGTGTTGGAGTATGTCGGAGTCTATGGGAGTATGTTGGAGTATGTCGGAGTCTATGGGAATATGTTGGAGTATGTCTGAGTCTATGGGAATATGTTGGAGGATGTGGGAGCATCTGGAAGTTTATGGGAGTATGTTGGAACATTTGGTATTTTATGGGAGTATGTGTGAGTTGTGGGTGTCTATGGGAATATATGGGAGTTGTGGGAGGCTATGGGAGTATGTGGGAGCATGTGGGACTATGTGAGTATGTGGGAGCATGTGGGAGTCTATGTGAATATGTGGGAGCAAGTGGTGGTTTACGGGATTATGTATGAGTTGAGAGAGTCTATGGGAGTGTGTGGGAGTATGTGCCAATGGATTCTACTCCTGTTTAGTGTTTGGCGAACGGGACTATTGGTCTTAGTTTTCATTTTCAACCACGTTAGGTCAAATTGTTACGCATCAGTAAATTCTTCTCCAGTTTTTCAATTTGTGAAACGGACTATAAGTTTCGTATGCATTTTATACCGCACAATGATAAACTGCCATGCATCAGTAGATTCAACTCCTGTATTTCAATTAGCGAAACTCCCACATGCTCCCACAAACTCAAACATACTCCTACAACTCCCACTTACTCCCACAATCTCCCAGACACTCCCACAGGCTCCCACTTACTCCCATAGACTCCCACAACTGTCACATACTCCCATAGACTCCCACATGCTCCCACATACTCGCATTAAAGAATGTTGGAATATTTTATGTTATGAACTTATGATGTAAATATTTGATGTGTAAAAAAAAAACCTTGTGATTAAAGAAAGAAAATACAAAAGACTGCATTTGACTCTTATGTTGTGTGGAAGTTTGTACATCATCATTGTAATCAAACCAACAACCCAAACTTAACAACCCCCGCACGCGACAATGACTTCCCCAACAATGGTATGCACATCCTTGTATTTTAAACTCGATTAAAGAAGTTGACTTAACTTGACTTAATGCCTTGAACTCCTTGCTGAGCTTAGGGACTCTGCGACCACACTCTAGCGCACAAGAAGTTGAGTTAGACTTAATTTGCTTATAAAATTTTAAAGTTAAAAAAAAACTGTTTTATAGCCTATACGTGAATCCCTCTCAGCGAGATTATAAGCAGGCTAGACGTAATGCAAATATCGCATTTTTTAGCAGCACAAAGGCACGAAGCCCCAGCGGTGAGCCCCCTCCCCCCGGCCTAAGCTGTCTAGTGTATGTAAAGGGGTTGTGAAGAATCCATTGCGCAAAAAAAAAAAGAGGAAACCCTTTAGTGGTTTAACTGGTCTCTATGTACGATAAACATTAATCCATATGGGGATTTATGAACTATTGTTGTTGAATTATTTTTTTTTAAAGATCTCTCTCATATTTGTAAACGTCTGTATATTATTCTTGTTTAATTCAATGTAATTGTGTACTTTTTTCATACAGTAGACTCAGAGTCTTCTACATATTATTTATATATATATATATATAAATATAAACTTACAAAAGATGTCCGTCTCAAACAATGTTAGGACGATGTTATTGGCGGGGAAAATAAATATAGTGAACACACTTTCACCCGATAGAAGTGGATAGCTGAGACACTTTCACGATAAATGAGATGCGTAAAACAGACTACAAACAGTTTTTTTTTCGAGAACCGTAGGTGCGGCACTGTCACGATAAGAGAGTTGCGTAACACTTTAAACAGTTTCCAAGAACCGTAATAGTGCATTGGCTTTTTTTTCCCATCCGATGTTCATTTCTTGCGCAACTTTTACAATTTATTTTAATGTAAATCACGTTTCCTAGATCATTTAGCAATTTTTGTCTGTCTGCATGTATGTCTTTCTCTCTATCCGCCTCTCTCTCTCTCTCTCTCTCTCTCTCTCCCTCTCTCTCTCTCTCTCTCTCTCTCTCTCTCTCTCTCTGCCACTTTAAATCTCAATCTGCAGCTAAATATATAGTTATAGCTTTTTTATGCATCTGTCTTGTTCCTTAATAGTATATGAGACTAACTGTGCCACTTTGCATTTAGAAAAGTCATTTTCTTTTTAAACGTTTTTTATTGGGACGTTTTGCCGGTTTGTTTGATTACATCTATATATGTTTGGATTGAATTTTGTAATCAATTTTCAAACCAACCATCCCATCGCTCAATTTCTTTGAAATGTTTCATATTTGCTTGGCTTCCAATGACAATACAACATTCATTCATTAGGTACATTAAATTTAGTCCCATCGTGCTTTAACCAACTTATTAATATTTCATATGAAACAAGACATAGAAGAAACAGAGTTTTTTTTTTTTTTAAACCAACCATTGTCTAAAAATATATTATGTTTTGTTTACATTTTGAAAGGCGCAGCCGATTGAAGAGATAGAGAGACACAAACACACACAAAGATTGAGCAACGAGTTTACCAACAGAGCACTGACACGCCCACCGTTCCTCTTCCCACCCCCCCCTACTCCCCGGACGATCTTGTTTACGTTTACAAGGACGTGCCGATCTAAAAATAAAAAAACACAAACATGGAAACTTTGATTAGCATCTGTTCAAGTGAAACCACCGCCCAATATTTTGTTAAAACCCGTGGGCCGCTGTTGTTGTTTTGTTTGTTTGTTTGTTTTTGTTTAATTTAACATTGTTAATATATTTGACGACGCCATTTCTTTTCGACACCAATCTGTGTCTTAAAAAAAAAAATAGATATAGTCATTGCAAAGAAGGGAGAAAGGAGATTAAGCCGACGACAACACAGACACATGATGACGACAACAAGGGTCAGCAAGGTGAATGACAGACAGCCGGTGATAATGAAACTGACCAAGCTAGTCCATATGGCACTGGGCAGCTCAGGAATCGCTAATCAGAATATTAACCCTTAACCCCTAACCTCTAACCCAACGTTCTGACTGCCATTCCTTGTGTCAAGATCGACCCTCCCCTCCCCCCCCCCGCCACACCCCAACTGTCAGCGATGTAGGCTTGCCATAGTGTGAGACTTACCCATACTCTCTTTTTAAAACTGTAGGTAAACGCTTATAAGGTAAACACCTATAAGGTAAACACATTATACGGTAAACACCTATAAGGTAAACACATTATACGGTAAACACCTATAAGGTAAACACCTAAGAGGTAAACACCTAAGAGGTAAACACCTATAAAATAAATCTCTATAAAGTAGCTAGATGGTTCAGAAAATGTGTACCTTTAGAAAGCAATAGACTAAATTTAATTGGGCTGCGGTTAAAAAAAGTTGTTTTCCAAATGGGCCCCCTTACAACTAGCATGCCCTTACAAGTATCCTAGTTTACCTATTCATTAAAAAGAAACTGTATTATATATATATATATATATATATATATATATATATAGGTGTGTGTGGGGGGGGGGGGTCTATCGGTCCATCTTACAATGTATCTATTTGTCTTGAGATGGATACATCTGTATATAAAGTAAATTTCTAAGAAACAAGCAAGTAATTTTTCTGAAATATAACTGAAATTTGTCCCAATTTAGCAGGGTTTAGACCAGATAGATGCACAATTAGACGTTTATATTGTTTCCGTTTACTGAGTTTAGACCAGATAGATGCAAATTTAGACGTTTATATTGTTTCCGTTTAATGAGTTTAGACCAGATAGATGCAAATTTAGACGTTTATATTGTTTCCGTTTACTGAGTTTAGACCAGATAGATACACATTTAGACGTTTATATTGCTGGGTCTATTATAATGAAAGATTCTAAAACGGATATTTCGTAATGCTGGGTGGTGCTGTGCTAGCGAGCCGGATCTTCATGCTCCAGCATTACCTGCAAAGCTTGACAGCCTGCCAGTCACAGTCATCCTTACATGTCTCCAGTCACTAACCTATGTCTCCCTTGGTGCCTCCATGGCCGTTAGACATTAAACCCTTACAGTGACTTTACTAAAAAAATATATAATTATATTAATTATTTACTTGTTATGTTTTCTGCTGCTAATAGAGAGTACAGGCCCGTAGCCAGGAATATTGGATTGGGGGGGGGGGGGTGCCGAAGAAATGATCCTGGGGCACAGGTGCGGATCTAGACAACTTTGACGGGGGGGGGAGGCAAAACATTGACCCCCCCTGGGGGTGGGCAAAACTGTTTTCATTGTTGAAAATTGGTCTGAGAACAAAAAATATTTCGATAATTTAATGATGTATTACCTAAACTTACCATAACGGGGAGGGGGAATGCCCCCCGGCCCCTCCCCCGAAATCCGCCCCTGGTGGGGTAGAAGAAATGTTCGGGGGGGGGCGAAAATATAGGCGCGAAGCGCCGTAAGCTTGTGAACGAAGATGAGGGGTTTGGGGAGGGGATCTCAGTGAGTCCCCTCCCCAAGAAACTTTTTGCAGTTCCATATCTGGAATGGTGCATTTTAGTACCGATTGTTTAGCTATTAATCAGAAATATATAATTTTAACTATATGCATGGCATGTTGCAGTTTTGTTAAAAATAATTTAAATAGTAAAGATGCTGAGCAATTTCTGATTCCTGTTATAAATATATTGACCATTTGTTCTGCTACACAATTGTTACATAATAGATTCCTGATTTATATTATTATACTGTTTGTTTAACGTACAAACCGGGAAGAACGACAAAGATGCACGAATACAGCTTAGCTATTTGTGTGATATTTCTTATAAAATATTGAAAACAAAGAACAGATCTATCAACAACAAATTGACCAGTCGCAATTATTCAATTTAAAATAAAATTAATGCTGCTAAAAAGTAAATCTGCAAATTAAATAACATCACTCAGAAATTACGGAGTTTGTACTTTATTATTTTATTATACATATGTATAAAAATGAAGTCAGAAGTCAATGTTTTTTTATTAACTTATTTAAGTTGCTAGTTGTCCTCAGAAGATATCAATATATAAAACTACTAGTTGCAAGTACCCGGCTTTGCCCGGGTTTAAAATAAGGTTTTCTGTTTACCTTCTGTTTTCTCCCTACCCCCTCTCTCCCTTCCTCTCTCTCTCCCTCCCTCCCCCTCTCTCCCTTTCCCTCCCTCCATCTCCCTCCCTCTCTCCCATCTCTCTCCCATCTCTCTCCCATCTCCCTCTCTCCCCTCTCCCCCTCCTTCTCTCCCAACGTCCATCCTCCCTCTCTCCTTCCCTCCCCTCTCTCCCTCCCTAACCCCTCTCTCCCTCCTTTCTCCCTCCCTCCCCTTTCCACCTCTCTCTCTCCCTCCCCCTCTCTCCCCCTTTCTCCCTCCCTCATTCCCTCTCTCTCTCCCTCCCTGCCCCCCTCACTCTTTATCTCTATCCCTCCCTCTCTCCCACCCTCTCTCTCTCCCTCCCTCCCCTCTCTCTCTCTCCCTACCCCCTCTCTCCCTCACTTCCTTTCTCTCTCCATCTCCCCCTACTCCCTCTCCCATCTCCCTCTCTCCCCCTCCTTTTCTCCCCCCTGTTCATCCCCCTCCCTCCTCTCTCCCCCTCCTTCCCTCCCTCCTACCCTCCTTTCCTCTCTCTCTCCTCCTGCCCCCCTCTCTCTCTCTTTATCTCTCTCCCTCCCTCTCCCTCTCTCTCTCTTTCTCTCTCTCTCTCTCTCTCTCTCTCTCTCTCTCTCTATATATATATATATATATATATATATACTTATTATTATGGCTTCACACTTCTTCTAAAATCCTTCTTCATTCCATTATCTTCCTCAAACTGTACAAATCAGGCAGCATGAAAAAACAACAACAATTCTTTGCATCACAAAGGCACAATACAGCACCAGCGCGCAAGTTCTATTCGAATCAGGAAATGACGTCACAGAGGAATTTTATTTATGGCGCCGTCGAGATTACTTTAATATAGTAAAATACTAAAATAAAAAAAAAAAAATAATTACAATTAAACTACCCATCGAGATGAAACGAAACCTGTCCTATAACCTTCCCCATGTAATTATGTGTATGTGTAACAAATTTCACATTATTTGGTTATCTGGATCTTGAGTTATAAGGGAACAGACAGACAGACAGACAGCAAATGCCTCTTATAGGTATAGAGATTACAAGGTTGCGACAGAAATTTCGGGCCCCTGGGCAGGGGTGACACGGGCCCCCGTGCTAATATTAATATTTTAAAAAGTTGATTGGCCAGCTCAGTCCGGGTCCCTAAAACTCGCCGGGCCCCTGGGAATTGCCCCCCCCCACTCGTCGACACTGGTTGCGAACTTATATTATAATACGTTTCAAATTTGCAAACGTCGTGGTTTAGCACTGAATTTACCTAAAAATGCTTCAGCATTCAGATTGTCTGTTAAACCTTTTTCAAATGCAAGCAGGAAAAGATTGCTTAGACGCTTTTGTAACATTGATCTGCGATATGAGGTGAGCATTCGTGTGAGGGTTGAGAAACTGTTCTCACACACGGCTGTTGAAGCCCCAAATGCCAATGCTGCCCGAAATACCCAGAAGTGAACTTCAATAAGATTCAATCTTTTATGCCTAAAAATTAGATAAGCTATATATTTAAGTAAAATAGCCTGAATGATTGCCGAAATATAAACTTTTAAGTTTTTTTTTTATTATTGATTTATTGAACAAAATGATTGATGTTTTATAGCCGTTATTATTAAAATGTTGTCAAAAAGCTCAAATCATGCACGGGGGGGGGCTCAGCCCCCCCCTAGCCCCCCTCTGGCTACGGGCCTGAGAGAGTATAGCCACTTAGTCCATTTTTAATTTTTTACAAAACTGAGCAGGTTTGAATCCGATTCCCCGAAGCTGTTTTTGAGATAGCCACTTTGACCTGACATGACCCGGATGTTGGCTCGCTACTTGTTTTTGTTTACATTATCGTATTTTGTTTACAATGCCAGCTTTTAAATCTAAAACCTAAATCTATTAAAAAAAAGCATCTAATAATTTATTAGTAATAAAATATATTTACAATTTTTCATTATTTTTCATTTCCGCATTGATCTAAACGTTTATTTTACTGAAGTTATTTACAGTCTCATGTGTAAAAAAAAAAATATCGGCGACATTGTCACGACCTCGACCTTGGCTCATTTTTTCGTTATCAGAAGCAATGAAATCTCGCCTTCTTTTTTGTTTTTTGAACAAAACATTCTAGATATTTAATTCATTTCATTATGTCACTTACAGCTTAAGAGTTGTTTATCTTCAAACTATTACACATAATCATGTCTCCCCCAGCTAATTCTACTTTGTAATCATTACTGCGCTATATCCGTGAAGCATGGTGTAATGCGTTTCTAGTCATTGTGTATTACGAGAGTTAAAGTACAGTTCTCAGAATAAACAAAGATACATTAAAGAAATTAAAAATAGTTGTATTTATTAGTACTTTTATAAAATTATATTAGAATTAGGGCACATCTACACTGGGGATTTCGTCCGCTTGGGGGTTTTGTTCACTGGGGGGTTTTGTCCGATGGGGGTTTTGTCCGCTGAGACTTTCGTCCGCTGAGGGGTTTTGTCCACTGGGGGTTTTGTCCGATGGGATTTTTTGTCCGCTGAGACTTTCGTCCGCTGAGGGGTTTTGTCCACTGGGGGTTTTGTCCGATGGGATTTTTTGTCCGCTGAGACTTTCGTCCGCTGAGGGGTTTTGTCCACTGGGGGTTTTGTCCGATGGGGGTTTTGTCCTATGGGGTTTTGTCCACTGGGGGTTTTGTCCGCTGGCGGTTTTGTTCCAAAACCGCTTTTGATATATATGTGGGCGTGTCTTTTTTTATATATACAATAATAGAACGAAATGAGGCTTCAACACTGATAAATGAAACGGTAAGAGGCACGGAACATATTTGGTACGCTAAATAGAACGAGAACGCGACATTTGCAAACATGCAAACTCACAAACATAAAAACCAAACAGAAATATTTACAAACGAATATGCACATACACAAAGACACAGTTTTTGAAACACAGATGGGAAGACAGACAGGCGAGGAATTTGACAGGCAGAAGGAGCTGAAGTTATCTCAGTTGGTATCTCTGAAGTCGAAATACTTCATTGCTCTTCGTTCACTTGTCTGACCATTCCAACACAGATTTCTTCTAACAGGCCATCATCTCTCTCCTCCTTCATATGTGCCTTCTTTTTGTGAAGTTTTAAAACTTGACCATTTCTCGGACTTCGTGTTTCGATGTCGTACTTTTTGAACTGCGAAATAACGAGTGGTTCTAGGTAGTGGTCGGAACAAGTTTCTCCCAACTATAGGTCATCTTGTTTCCATGGTCATTTCGCTGACATTCAAGTAATATGGAGGCTCTGGATGTTAGAAATTAAAGTAAACATTGATAGACATATTTCACTGTATCAACGTTACATTTCAGAGTAAAAAATGTACTTTCGAAAAACTTTTTTCGCCGCCAAATTAATACTTAATCCTTGATCTTAATCAATAAAATCAATTAATTTGTATTTTGTCAGCAAAAATAAAAAATAAACAGCCTTTCCTTCATATTGAAAATTGTAATACTGCCGTTTCCGTGTTCGAAATAATAGTTAAAGATTACAAATTATAAATCAAAAGCTGGATAATTGCATGGTATCAAACGTTCTTGTCATAAAGTCCCTTTAAGAATGAGACGTGTATTTCTGTATCAGTGAAAGTATAATTGGGGCAGTTATAATGACCTTAGAGTACAGTGACCTTAGTGACGTGGTTCTCAGCCCGTTTTTGTACGCATTCCCCCAAATTGTGTGGGGAAAGGTTAGACAGGGGGTGGTGGTGGTACGCAGCGATATATATATTTTTTTTTTCGTTTGAAGAGTTTGAAGAAGGTCGCAAAGTTTGCTGCGTGACTTAGGCCATCACCAAAACCTCGTAACCAAGTATCGTGTTAGAAAGATAACAATATTCTACTTTGAAAATTAAGTACATTTATTCGCGAGCTTACGTGTGAGGGGGGGGGGATCGCGCGGACATACTTTCGCACACGTTTTTAGGGTACAGTCTCGATAAAAACGTTGAGAGCCGGTGCCTTTAGTGACATGAATATTTTGGAAAGGTGACATCATCATCATTTGAATGAGAACCTCGTATCCTGCAGCATTAAAATTATCTAGCTAACCAAAGCTAACCAAAGCTACCCAAAGCTAACCAAAGTCACCCGTCGTACGTGTAAAAATAATTGTGAAAGCCAGCGTCGCGTAGCAGTTAATCCGTTGTTGAGTCTGAATGCATGATTGAGTCAAATGGATGAACAATGGGAGCACAAGCAGCGATGAACTGGTCGGACAGAACCAGATGTCTACCCCCCCCCCCGTACCTATGTGTATATATGTGTGTATGTGTGTGAGTGTGTGTGTGTGTGTGTTTGTATTCTCATTCGTGTAACTAGTAAAAAAAAAAACGTGCAGAGGCTGGTAGTGCTGTCAGAGGCGTCATTGCAGTACGGCTGACGAGGGAAGTGGGGGGTGGGCGGGATTAGTAGAGCTCAAACATCATTTTGGGCAGATTTTTTTTTTGTCTTCAATAAAATTTAAAAAAGAAAGTAGTTTCTGGAAAATTTCTTTTCAGTGTTACTTATCTGGCGGGATTTCGGCGGATTTCTTCATTGGTTTCGGCGGTTTTCTTGTATCCCCCCCACCCAACGCAAATGGCGCCCTTGGCTTTCTCAGGTTTTTTTTTTAATTATTTTTGGGCGCAATTTTTTTTTTACCATTAATTTGATACGCGTTACAAAAAAGATAGTGCGTTTTTTTATGATTTTGAGAATTTTAAAACTATAAAACATGATTTATTTATTCCTTTTTTTGAAACTAAAAAAAAAAAAAAAATCTAATTTGGGCTTGATTGGTGGGTGTGGTAGGGGGGGGCGGGAACATCTGTCCAACGGCCTCTCTCTCTCTTTCTCTCTCTCACTCTTTCTCTCTCTCTCTCTCTCTCAGTGAAACTGCGGGCTGAGAATTAGTCTCTTAGAGCCCGTGAGATCAGACTTGCTGTGTCTCTCAACATCTGGAGACTGCCATAGAGCCCAATGGCCAGCGAGCTTCCGGACTGGTCCACACTGTGGTTCGCCAGCCCGGGGCACTCGAAAAGCACATGATCCACGGTTTCCTCCACTTCTCTGCAGTGTCGGCGAAGGGAATCGACGTTGGGCCCCCAACCTCCCAACCCAAAGGACAATGCCCAGTACGAAACTCGGCAGTTAGTGCCTGCTCGATCCTCCTGATTCCCCATCACGGGTCAGTTTTTTTTGACGGCCCCCTCCATCTGACTGCGGACCATTCTGCCCGTCACCCCATTGTCCCAACTCGAGAACAACCGAATTTACTCAAAGAGCCAGATCTTGGCACGTTTATTCCTTTTTAAAACTAAAAAAAACAAACTCTTATTTAGGCCTGATTGGTGGGTGGGGGGAGAGGGGTGGAGGGGGAGGGAACATCTGTCCAACGGCCTTTAAGGCTAGCCCAGCCCCTTTTTTTTTTTGCACACGTCCAGATTACCTTCTGTTGTTTGATCGCTTGACTGGCTTATAAATGACGACGCGGAGTATGGATTGCTGGTCCGGCCGTCTCTGAACTGCTCTAGTGACGTCCTACGCGCTGACTTCCGGTGACGACAGCACAGATACACGATGACGACAACAAGGGTCAGCAATGTGAATGACAGACATCCAGTGACTATGAAACTGACCAAGCAAGTCCATATGATACTGGGCAGCTCATGAATCGCTAATCAAAATATATAATGAGTCGCAGTTTTTATAAGTCTATGCCATCAATAAAAATGAACAAGTCTTATTATGTTTTCGCGAAATTAAATATAAATGAAAGTAACAAAATCGCTAATTTGGGCCCCAGTTTTTCTCACTTCATAATAAGATTGGTGAATCCCTCTATTTATAAATGTGAATTGTTGTACACAAGTTTATACGTCCACGTTGCACTGAAAAAAAAAAACCATTATCATAACACTAAAAGTAGACTGCTCGTGAAGAGAGTCAAGTCGGTGCACATTCTACTTTAACAGTTGTCTCCACTTTTGTTAATTTATTTAGGTTTTTATTTGGGGAAATTTTGTAATCGATTTTTGATGCACTTGTTATTGATATCTTTTCTTGAAATTTCGCATACGCGTTATTTCTTCACGACATTAATAACATTTGCAGGTAATCTTTTTTTTTTAACAAATTTGAGTCAAAAAAATTCTCATTAAGCTAATTAATGGATATAACCGTGGTTTTTTTTTTACAATGATAAACCTCTAATAAATGGGTTATTTCCCTTGCATTAAAAAACCGAAATAATGTTTCTGATCGAGATCTATGCCAACACGTGATTACCGCGTGCTGGTAAGTCAAGTAAGACACAATGTGTCTTGTTCTGAGGCACAATTAGGTCCACCGACAGAAATTTCGGGTACCTGGGCAGGGCTGTCACGGGCCTCCCGTGCTGATAATAATATTTTTCAAAAGTTGATTGGCCAGCTCAATCCGGCCCCTAAAACTCGCCGGGCCCCTGGGCATTAGCCCCCCGTCCCCCCTGTCCCTCCTCCCCCCCTCTCAGCGCCATTGGGCACAATTATCGATCAAATGACGAGCTCGGATATTTAGTTCACTGACTTCTATTTATACTTTGTTGTTCTTCCCCCTAGAGTCTAATAATTTAAATTTTTGCCGTGTTCAAATTACAACTTACGCTTGGAAGCCTTACGTTCATCACAGAGAAAACCTTGATAACCAAATGGACACCTTGGACATCCGAGTGACCAGCTGTAGCTGGTCTCACATTTCACCGAACAATTGCATGTTTCATTGCAGTCGAATCCGTAATAGCCATCTGGACACACTTCATCTGTTACAAAATAATGTAAAATTGCAAGTCTCTAAGTCTCTCACTCTATCTCTTTTATTCCCTTACCCTATCACTCTCTGTCTCTCACTCTCTCTATCTCTGTCTCTCTCCCCCACTCTCTCTCTCTCATGTATATATATTTATCTCTACCCCACATTTTGTGTATGTTTATCTGTGTTTGTGTTTATGTTTGTGTGTGTCAATGTGTGCGTGCGTGTGTATATGTATAGGTTTTCTTATCAATTATTTTTTTTAACGATTCTTCGTATCATTTTGATAGGGTGTTTTATTTTAAAGCTACATTAAGCGCTACAATTTTCCAGTCACCCAACACCATTATTGTCAATGATATCTGTAATACAGATTCTGTATTTTAATCTCACAGGTTTGTATATATTTTAAACCAAGGGAAAACAACTGCCCGGCCACTATAAACCAAGGGGAAACAACTGCCCGGCCACTATAAACAACAATTACCACCGAAAATCTCCACCTCACACAGTTCGACCAGTAGATAATCCTCCGTGTTGTTGGCCGTAATGTCCACCCTGGACACAGGCTGGCTGTGGTCAATGGGCACAACACTGTACACCAACTGACCCTCGGTTGAACCGTCCTGGTACTTAAACTGTAATACACGGTCAGCGGTAAAACTTTGAAGTATAAACCCTTTCAGTCTTGGACTGGTGTAGATTTCTGATGCTGCCAACAAACAATAAAAAAAAACAAGTCTTAATAATATTCATTGCTGAATTATAATAACCCATGTCTAAATCATTATGGAGTATTCAGCAACACGCTAATCCCCTCACATCCACTTACAGTAGTAATGTTTCCGTTTTCTACTGTACAGCGCATATCTGCTCACTCTGGCTGGCCGTTTTAGAAATATGGACCACGAAGCTTCGCGTTCATTTCTATTTGTGTGTGAGCAGGTTTTGTTCTCCAGGAATTGATTTTTGTTCCCATCCACGGCAAGGGATGAGGTGTGTTTGGTGCCGAACTCTTCCCATACAGATGATTGGTTGGTTTTCTGCTTCAGCGCGACGTTTCGACCTGAATACGTAAAGAAAATAGATACGAACCAAAATGTCACTGTGGCTTCAGTTTTGGTTGATTGTTTACATAGAGCCAACTGATACCCAAAGGTTCATTTTAGTTTACCCTAAATATCAGCAGTGATGTATTGGTAAAATAAGAAGTAAGGGAACGCATAGTGGGAGCAAAAAAAGTGAGAGTTGTCGGGACATGAAAAAGTACTGGAACGCGTTCCGGTTCTGAAAAAAAGGCAAAGGGAACGTCGTTCCACCGCGTTCCCCTCCCAATACACCACTGAAGATCAGGTCCTGGTGAACGCTGCCCAAACATTTTTTTGACAATGGACATTTTACACACAAAATCGGGGGGGGGGAGGGGGGTGAATGCGCGTTAAGAGTGTGTACCGATCACACGCTGCCTCGTTGAGTCACAGCTAAAAGAAAGGTAGAAGAACCGACACTCCCTCGGCGTAGGGCTCTCGGCTGACGGCGGCCGATCTTCGATGAGGATCTAGGGATCTTTTTAGAGATCTTTTTAGATCCTGGTATAAGTTCCCACGTTCAAGCTTTAAGCTCTGGAAGTGAAGGTGACAAGGCATTTCTGCTGGTCATACAGTTAGCCCGGATAAAGACCGTGGTTACAGAGACATATGTATTCTACACTCCATTACAGAGACATATGTATTCTACACTCCATTACAGAGACATATGTATTCTACATTCCATTACAGAGACATATGTATTCTACACTCCATTACAGAGACATATGTATTCTACACTCCATTACAGAGACATATGTATTCTACACTCCATCTGCCCAGATGGCCCTTTAGAATTAAAGGGGGCGTTTATTATTAAGTTATTACCCCATGAGATGTGAGTGGAAAAAAATCTTTACTTTTAATTTTTTTGCAAGTAATAAAAATGTTTTAAAATTATTTATCTTAATATCTTTTTTTTATAAAAAGCATCATCAGTCATCAGAAAACTTCATGCGAAATCTGGAAAAAAAAAACGTTAAAATTTGTATCATAAATATTTTTTTTTCATAAGTAAATAGTATCCTGGAGTATGATCCGAGCATTACAGGACATTTCCAGCAACTCTGTTAATGTCGTGTGTTGAAATACCAACAGTAGAAGATAGTTATTTCCCATTGTGGAGGGTTATGTCCCCTTTAATTTTAGGCACGACAGTGAGCAGTTACCTCCGCTGATGTAAAGGGAGCAAACCTCTCGGGCTACATCAAAGTGTACGTTGACCTGTTGGACAGGTGAGTCGACGGTGCAGTAGATGTCGGAAGTTGTGGCGCTGACTGGAAAATGGCGCTGCTGGTTACATGGCATTTGAAGTTGCCCACTCAGGAATCCCAGACTAAGAGAGCCGCTATGTCCTGTCGAGAATAGCCGAGTAAATTGGGTCTCATTATAAACATGGGGGGGGGGGGTATTAAATGCAGTGGCGTAGCGAGCTTAACTCGCGCCCGGGGCATTATACCTTTATAGCGCCCCCCCCCCAATTAAAAAAATCACAGAATATTATATGTAAAATATACCATTTGCGCCCTTTTGTGAGTACGCCCGGGGCATGATGACCCCCCCATGTCCCCCCCCCACCCACTACGCCACTGAATAAGTGATTTATGATCCCAATGTGCTTCACTCTTAATTTCTACACGTTGTAAACAGATACACGGTGAAATCTGTTTATATAGAGTTTTAAAATTATAGTCATCAGTTTACAGATAAATCATTGCGTGTTTTTTTTTTTGGAACAAAATGAAATGAAATGAAAAAACTGATAGTCATGTATACAAATTTAGCCATCTAATAACTGTGGTAGGGATGTAACACATCTAGTACTGGTTGTGTTGTATATATAAATATACAGATTGTATGGTGCAGCTGAAGTAGTCCTATTAGTGGTATGTTTCGATAAAGTCAATAACACACAATTATAAACTAGTCATGACTGGTGTCCTGACTTTTTTAATCAATTAGCCCAGGGGTGGGCAAACTAAGGCCCTCGCGCCGCATGCGGCCCTTCAGTGTATATTATGCGGCCCGTATGCATGTACATACTGTAAGTGTGAATGCGAAATAAATGACAAATGCATGGTTATTATCATTAATTCATATTTTAATACGTTGTAAATTGTATATATATATATATATATATATATATATATATATATATATATATATGCGGCCCGCCGATAACAATCAAGTTTTCAATGTGGCCGTCCGTAGAAAAAGTTTGTCCATCCCTGAAGTAGCCAATTTAAAAAAACACTCATAAACTTTAAAAAAAAAAAAATTCCAGTGTGTCGTCATACTGTCCCCTGTGTTAAAGAAACAAGTTGTCGTTATACACAAATATCAAATCCCTGCCTGCTACTGAGCCAATTCTTTGTTTTGACCAGTCATATGATAATATTAAAAGTTGCTGTAATTATAAACGACACACACGACAAATATAGGTCAGAGACGATTCCATTTGCTCTTATTATAGCTGCTCAGACATGTTCGATTCTTTAACACTCAACCACCGACATACTTTTAGCAATATTAGTATTTGGACCAGTTCTATGCCAGGGTGACTTATTTTTCAATGTTATTCCGCCCCCCACCCCGACCCTGTCCTATCTATTCTCTCCCGCCCCTCCCCCCTTCACCCCCGGGCCGCCAGTTACTTCCTTATTTTTCTATTTTCTGTTCCGCATCTTCTGTATTCTTTCGCTTCTGTTTTCTTCCACTCCCTGCTAAGTATTCTCATACCTCCACCCCCCCCCCCCCGATGATGAAACTGTAGCTCTAATTCAAAAATATAATGTAAACAATGTGTTCATTTTATCGGTTCAGTTTCTTTCTTATTTTATACAAACAAACAGCATACCCAAAAAAATCCCACACACTCGTTGTGCGTGGGGGTCAGTTTAGTCAACCCCACCCTCCCTTCCCTTTCCTTTACCCTTCACACAAGTGGTCAGTGATGTTTGCCACTGGACACATTTACTGTAATATGCAAAAAGAGGCGCTTGTAATTGTTTTATTATTTCGGCGCGTGAGCATCGAACTGAGACCACCACTTCCGATCTTTATTTAGGATAAATTAAAAAAAAAAGCAAAAAAAGTAACAAAAAAAAAACACATATTTACTCTTTTTCAATATTGATTTAATGTTAGTTTAGCTTACCTGGATATTTCAGGGTTACTCTCAGCCAGGTAAATATGAATGCTTTTCTCCAAGTCTCACTCAAGACACTGATATTCCCTGTACATGTTTTATCGTCATCGTCTAGTGTGAGCTCAGGTTGTAATGTTGGAACTGATATCACGCTCTTGATATCTCTACTTGTGTCGTCTGGGAAAGAAAAAGATAGATGTTATTTATGTGTGAGTGTTTGCGTCTGTGTGTGAATGTGGGTGGATATTGTGTGTGTGTGTGTGAGAGAGAGAGAGAGTGTGAATGAATGTGTGTGTGTGTTTGTGTGTGTGTGTGAAGAAAAACAAAACAAAAACTTTTAAAAAGTAAAAAAAAAAACTCTTTATATCATATAAATATTTATACAAGTTATAAAGACTAAAAATAAAAGCATGGGTAACCATCTATATATAAAGGTTATTTGTGTATTTATTTATTTACTGCTGCTTATCAACAAATGTACAACAACTGTACAACAAATGTACAACAAATGTACACATCTATTTTCTTGTCTGTATTGTAATCGCCCACGCTTTTAGTGTTATTAATGAACATTTACATCATTGTTTGTATAATATTGTGAGTTATTTTTTCTTGCGTGCTTAGTATTTTTAAGTTTTTTTTTCTATTTTTTTTTTTTATTATTTAGTACTTTTTTAGGTTAGAAAGAATTAGAAAGACATACAGACAGACCGACAGAGGGACAGAGCCAAAAATTTATGTTTGAAAGTATGAAATATAGATTGTAACTCACCATACTGACACAGAGGACCGAACCACCCTCTTTCACATGTGACGTTTTCTCTACATTCACCGCTGGGCCGACAGTTTCCACCTGTACAATGACACATGTACTGACAACTGGCACCAAACCAACCGTCTGGACACGTGAACACTCCTTATAAGGATATTGATATTTTGTCTTCAATAAAATACAGCATTACGAGTTCTCGTTTGTAAATTTTTATTGGGAATAAATTATATAAAAGTATAAAAATTAGATTATGAGGAAAAAATATAATGAAAAAATAAATGTATAAAATTAAAAATTACGAATGTGTAAATGTATAAAATGATAAACTAGGATTGTATATATGATAAACTAGGAACTAATAAAATGGTAAATTAGAAATTTAAAAAATGATAAATTAGGAATGTATAAAATGGTAAATTACGAATGTATAAAATGATAAATTAGGAATGTATAAAATGGTAAATTAGGAATTATAAAATGAAAAATTAGGAAAGTATAAAATGGTAAATTAGGAATGTATAAAATGATAAATTAGGAATGTATAAAATGATAAATTTAGAATGTATAAATGATACATTAGGAATGTATAAAATGGTAAATTAAGAATGTATGAAATGATAAATTATGAATATATAAATTGATAAATTAGGAATGTATAAAATGGTAAATTCGTAAAGTATAAAATGATAAATTTAAATGTATAAAATGATAAAATAGTAAAGTATAAAATGATAAATTGGGAATGTATAAAATGATAAATTAGGAATGTATAAAATGATAAATTAGGAATGCATAAATGTATAAAACATTTCATTAGGAAAGTATAATTTAAACGTGTGCTTGGGGCCCTGACTGCTGAAGGGCGCCCTAGGTTGCGACTTTTTTGCCGTGGCCCAAGTATAACTTTAAATGATTTTTGTTTTAGAGATGAGCCAAGTATTCTAGTACTAAACGTTGGAAAATTGAATTGTTGCTAAAAATAATGGTAGGTTAACAAATATATAAACAAATATAAACAATATTTAATAAAATAAAATAATTTACCTATTACTGTCATAGACAGAAAGCCGAAGCAAACCACTCCGTTTGTTTTCATGTTATTTATTAAAAACCTGAACATGATACTTTGATCCATCTAAGGATATCTAAAAAGTTGCCATTTTGTTCGGTTTATGATGTCTCTGTTTCTCAATCTGATGGATGAATACAAAACAACAGCTCTGTAAGATTCATCTACTCTAAGCAAATACATAAAGTACAAGTTACCAAGACGTTGCTTCACTATAAAGCAAAATTGTCTTAATCGGAATCCCTTGTTAATTAAATATATTCTTTTTATTCTGATTTTCTTTAAAAAAAAAAAAAGAGAGCTATTTATGATAAGCTTTATAAATTATGAACTCTTTTCTTATGAGAAAAATAAACAACAAACTAAGAAGTGGATTTCTAAGTATTCTATTAAAAATGTGAATATTTAGTCATGTGCAGCGGTGTGATAAAGTGAAGTGTTCTCGCTACATACATGAATGACTCAAGTTTTTAAATAACTTGCAGTACAAGATTTATATTGGTGGAGAGCAATCGGAAGAATTTTTATAACTACGACAAATCTGTGGCGACGTTTTGGGAAAAAGGCGTGGAAAGGTGAAAAAAAAGGGGGGGGGGAGGGGAGTATATTAGAGATACCGCCTCAGGCCTCTCACACGCATGGTTTTTTCAAAATTATGGGAATTATTGTTCAGGGGGTGAGCAAACTTTTCTGAGTCACGGTCCTTCGTATATTTTCAAAGCCAAAGGCGGGAACACGTAGGCAGCAGCATCGAGGGCGGGGAACGGAAATACTCACCATTTGCCCGGTGCCGTCTCTGCTCTGTAGCCCACAGCGTGTTTTTGTTTTGTTTTTTTTTTCCAGTGGTGCTGTTAAATTAAGTCCTTGTTCAGCCAAAAACATGACGCTTTTGCTTTGTTTTTTAATAGAGAGAAGAAAATGACTAACACGTTGTAAACATAAAGAGAGACTGTTTGATTAATTTGTAATGTAAAAAAAAAATGTCTAAAAGATGAAGTTCATGCTTTTTTTATCATCAGGTTACATCGTTGTTGTTGTTGTTGTTGTTTGTTCTATTGATTATCTTCGAGAACCAGTCTTTATTTCACTTACAGAAATTTCTTTAGAGTAACCCTCCTAAGTATTGGCCTGTGATACCTGCCTGTGCATCTTATGCAGTCTGACAGCTGGACCCTTTGCTCAGGTCAGTGCCTTCTGTAGGAGGCACTGCTCAGGTCCTCCAAAAAAAAAAACGTGACGTTGGTTCTGGTCCCTGTTGTCTCTTCTTGGGTGACGCTAAGTAATTTTTAGCTTAACTCGGGGGATGGGGTGGGGGTAGCAGCCCCGCAGCGAGAAAATTCTACAGCAGGGGCCAGGCAATAGCGGGGGGGGGGGGCAGGAAATACATTTTACTAAGTAGAGCAAACAAGCAGAGGGGGGCCAAACAAAACGCAGGGGGTCCCTGCCCCTGCCCCCCGCACGCTACGGGCCTAAAGAAAACCGCCTAAAAATGTATTAGTGATGTAGTAGTAACGGTAAAAGATAACGAGGCTATAATGTATGACATTCTATTAGAAACTCTACATATGCTAATAATGATTGCCAACCTCTGCCATAGGTATATGAGACTGGCCAGCTCTATCACTGTGGTTTTTATGTTGAAGCAACCTCACCCCTTCTCCTTCCCCTTCCCTCCCATAGCTCGCGGGGGGGGGGGGGCAATACCTGTGTCTCGTGTTGAATCATACAATCCTTATGAGAAATGTGTATCTCTTTGATTGAATCAATCGTGTGGATTATGGACAACGTTATTTCAGTCAAATTAATATGTTCAATCTAATTGTGCGTTTGATTTAATTCTTTTAAATAACATTTTCCATTACAAAGAATCATCAAAACCATCTCTGGCAGACAGACAGAGTCTATGATGTACAATAATATACCAGTACAAACATTTAGTTCATTTGTCAAAAACAAGTTAATGACAATAAAATTGTTATTTTTTCTAGAATTTATTTTATTGTACAAAGATTTGGATTGTAATAAAAATATTTAGCTAATGAAAGAAACAAATTTTGTGTTTCACGAAAATTTTACAGTGTGATTCAAAAATTTGTTTGTGATACACATATTTAGAATATGGTACGAATATTTTGTTTATGGTACAAAAAGTCATTTTATGAAAAAAAAAAAAATCAAATTATAAGATGTAAACACACACACACTGTATGTAGACACCAGAGCTTTCCCCCTCCCAGGGGGAGATAGCGCGGTACGGTCAATATTTCACTCATTGAACACTCACCGCGAAACTCTCATGTCCCGGAATAACCCCCATATTCTATATAAATTCAGAATCGTGCTCTGTGTTTACGAGATTAAAATATGTCACTTTTTCACTTATTTTTTTTATTTTTTCACATATATTACCATCCTTTATGTGTGTGTGTGTGTGTACATATATATATATATATATATATATATATATATATATCGGGCATTTTTTTTTTGTGTGTGAAAATTTCCAATAAAATACATTTGATTACATTGATTGTATATGATGACTTTAAAAAATACTGTGAAATAAGCAATGAATATTATCTCCCTTATTTACGTTATTTTTTTCATTATAATATATTTTATCCTTTGATTTCCCAGGATGAAAACTATTTTTGGCCCGACATCCCGGGATGCTTAACTCCAGGAAATGAAAAAAACCGTAACTGACACAATCATACTTACAAAATTGCAAACATTCTCTTAAAATACACACAGACACACACACATACACGCGCACACTTGACTCACAGAGATATAATGAAAAGAATGACGAACAATTAAGCAAAATGTTAGGTTGATCGATTGATTCACATGGCGACATTATTTGATAATTTCCATGCTTTTTATACAAGCGGTTGCCAACATTCGGACCACGTGGACCACTGAATTCAATATTTTATTCTTACATACCACTAACTTCACGAGCTTACTCCCACAGACTATTAAATTCACGAGTTTACTCCCACAGACTATTACATTCACGAGTTTACTCCCACAGACTATTAAATTCACGAGTTTACTCCCACAGACTATTAAATTCACGAGTTTACTCCCACAGACTATTAAATTCAACAGTTTATTCCCATGTGCTACTTGAATACGCGTATGATTGCGAATTTGTATCTGTACAAAAATAGAATCACCAATAAAAAATTTAATTCAATAAATCATTTTCGCTTAAATTAGCGGAGCCGAGACATTTTCTTTACGTGACCACTAATCATTCGCGGATCTCGGGTTGTCGACCTTTGATTTCTAAATTACATTTTTTGTATATTGACCATCTCCGCGTGGTCGCCTGCCATTCACACAGAGATTTCTTCATACAGACAATCCTCCTCATCGTCTGGCTTATCTTCCTTGATTTTGTTCAGTTTAAAAGCTTGACCCTTGACTGGACTTGGCTCTACGCTGTCACACCTTTTGAACTGCAAAATAACTTGCGGTTGTAAGTAGCCATCGGAGCATCTTTCTTTTTTTCTGTTCATCGTGGACTCAGTAATGTCACTCAAATTCAAATACTTCGGACGTTCTAGATGGTAGAAACGAAACAAAACAAAAAATCAAAGGTAAATATTTTGTATTTAATGGATTCCACTTAAAGTACGAAAAAAAAAAAACAATTGCATTCAATACAGAGGCGGACCAACGTTTGGGCCCGATGGCACAGAAGAAATAAATTGGACCCCTAAATTTTACGGAGATGTAAGTAAAATGTATAAAGTTGTTTTGTTATTTTTTTATACATGTGTGTAGGTTGAGTACTACGGCGGTCTCTCACAATTTGGAGCAACAGTGCTCTAGATGCACCGGCCGTTAATTCCGCCTCCAATTAGATTTGTTTTTTTGTTGTTGTTTTTTTTTTCAGATTTAAAAATTATCCACCAATTTAGCCATTTCGATTCTGTTGGGCACAGAAAAAAAAAAAGATTGTATTGTAGTGGCTTATAGCTGGGTATCTAAGTACTGTTGTTGTTGTTTTTTTTTTTAAATTCCATTAACCGTTGTGGTCGGTGGGGTGGGGTGGGGAGGGGGAGGCGACGAATCGGCACATAAAGAGATTTGATTTCAAACGTACTTCCTGCGGGGGTTTTTAGACTTGGTGTTGCCAATCTCCTCTCCAAGGAGTCGGCGGAACATATTTTTGGCTTCCCCCAGGAATCGAACCCTGTACCCTTTTGCATGTTGGTCGAGCTCACTATCGACTTCGCTTTCCAGCCGCTATATAAGTACACAATAGTTTTAAACATGTCTTCCACTACTGTTTAAATCTGAACGCTATTTAAAAAAAAAAAAACCGGATGTACGTAATACATAAAATTATGTTAATGAGCGCTACGCTGACACGTTTGATTTGGGGAATGATTAGCTTTACAGAACATGCACGAAACTTTTTGAGTTCTCGATCGGCTTAAGGTCGGCCCTGTCAGTACCAATTACCTTCAGAAGTTTGATCGATGCAGTGGCTCTGTGGAGCTGTGGTGTATTGATTTCTCCTCTGCACGTCCCTGCACTGCTCGAGCGAAGTCCTCCGCCCCGACTGGCTCTGACGACAACACAGACACACGAGGATGACAACAAGTGTGATTATGACGAGCGACAGACAGCCTGTGACGATGAAAATGACGAAGTCCTTCCACAGGCTGTAGCTGCTGCCAAGTCTGGCGATCGCTGCGAAATGAAGGATTGCCCCAAAAAATGTCACATTTTCTTAAAGTAAATCAAACTTTGCAACAAAAGTACACAGATGATGACTGTACGTACACATTTACTTCAAATAACACTGGTAAACAGTGAATTCATTGCCAGTGATATTTGAATTATTTTATACAAAGTCAGCTATGCTGATTTAGTATATGTAAGTGCTTTTGCTAGATTGGCTCTATTTTACGAGATAATTAAAATTAATAATGTGTTTGAAAATTGTCAAGAATTGCATGAAGTAAAATAGTATACTAACAAATAGTAGTGAAACTGTTAATAGTCATGCAGAAATGTGTTCAAAAATATGTATAAAAGTGTTATAGCAGAAAACATTTTCATTTGAAAAACTAATTATGTCTAATTGATTAAAATTAATTAATATGTTAATTGTCTATGGAAATGCATTAGCAAATCGCTGTTTGCTCGACTACCGTTTGTGTGTATCGTTGGGGATATTGTGCTGGAGGCTCCAACAGTAGTCAGCCATCATATGAATGTCCCATCTTCCTTGACATCTTAGCTCCATCACCCTTATATCCTGATGGAACCTCTCACCTTGTTCCTCACTGAATTCCCAAAGGTTACCTGGAAATTTGTCAAAATGACTGTGCAGGAAATGTACCTTGATGCTCATAATTGCTCCAATGTTTCTGAAGTTAGAGAGCATATCATGCACCAGTTCTTCGTAATTCTCTGCTCTGTTATTACCTAAGAAGTTCCAGACAACTGAAACAAAACTGTTCCATGAAGAGGCTTCAAGGTGATCCATGAAATTAGTAAAATTTCGATCGTTGATGAGTTTTCGAATCTGAGGACCGTCAAAAAATCCCAGCTTTCAGCTTCTCCATGCTCAATCCGAGGAATGATCTGCAAATATACTTGAAGCAATTGCCAGATTTGTCCAAAGCCTTAACAACTTGTTTCATTAAACCTTATTTGATATGAAGCGTTGGGAGAATGATCTTATTTTTGCCAACCAGTGGCTTGTTGATGAAATTTTCTTTACCTACAGTCATGGTTTCCCTTGCAGGCCATGTCACTCTTGTCCAATGATCTTGCCTTGCCCTGCTATCCCAAAGGCACATGAAGCATGGGTATTTTTGTGTATCCTGACTGCTGCCCAAGCAAGAAGTTTACCATTTTTAGATCAACACGAATTGACCACTGATGTTCACAATAACGGACTTTCTGCAATACTATTTTGATATTCTCATACTCTTCTTTACGTGTTGTTGAGTGAGCAATGGGAAGAGATGCATAACGGTTACCATTGTGTAACAGAACACATTTCAAGCTTCTGATGGAACTGTCTATAAAAAGACGCCAGTCTTCGGAATGGTAGTCTTGTAGTCCCACTGGGAGCAGAAGTCCAAGGATGTCATTACAGTAAACAAGATCTTCCTCTTGGCTGAAATATGGAAGAAGAAACTCTTCTCTTTTCCGATAAGATGTTATTTTAACTTCTGGTTTAACTTTCTTTCATTGAGCCTGGACGCTAAAAGCTCAGATGCTTGCTTGAACAGATTTAAGTCTCGTATTAGGTCATTGAATTCTTCTTGGCTGAATGGTTGAGATGTTGAAGAACTTTCTTCATAATCGCTTCCACTGTTTTCACCTGCCAAAAACTCCAGATCTTGCCCCTCGTCGGAGTCTGATGGTGAAAGCTCTAATAATCCAGTAAACACTGCCTTATGAACTTCAATGCTATGTGGAATTGGTCTCTTTGTAGATTCAAGATCAGGATAATCCCCGTAAGATTTCTTGTGGCGATTGAAGCCTTTAACATTCACAATACGAAAATAACAATCACCAAAATGGTCTTTCGGCTCTCGTCATATCATTGGTACACCGAAACTTTTCTTCTCACCATTTGTCCACTGCTTGAGGATCTCCACACTGTTATTGCAGACCTTATGGGGAGCCCAAGACTTGTCTTAGTCTCACAGCTTCACACCAAAATAAGCCAAATCTGCCTGCTGCACAAATTCGGTTATATTTCTTCTTATTTTTCAATCATGTATTCTCCACAGATGTAACAGAATACATTCGGATTATTTTTGCAGCATCTTCGTGATGAATTCATGATGTCTTTAGAAAGCAGCTATAAAAGTGAAAAAATATAACTTGGTATAGTTAAATTAAACTGTAATATAATACAATCAATCTTCGCATTAAAACTATACAATGTAACGTAGTATACAAAATTTACTCACCAATTACAACGAGATAGAGACAAATATTCTACAAACTTCTCAAGCGACCGCGCACTCGTTAATCGATCTCAACTTCGTGGTGATGTCTTAACGCCTTGACGTCATCAAAATATATAATCTCTGCGGTTCGTAACACAATAAAATATTTCCAACCGCCTTCATGCTTCAGAAATGGCGCTGTAAAACTTCAGATATAATAATTTCAACGAGATACAACAGACACCAAACATATTGCATTTGTTTTACACAAAGGGTACAATCATATTTTCAAGGGTGTCCAATATCTCAGAAACTAGAGCCAATTCAGCAAAAGCAGTGGCAGTTTTGAAATCAGCACCCATGAATTGCTATACATTCATTCAAACATTCTTGGCAATGCATCAACGATTCTTATTGACATATATGTTATAGTGGATTCCTGTGAGTGCCTGGGAATGACCAAGCCAACTTCCAAGTATGCCCAGGCGAACCTCGTGGGTGACTTAAGTAGCTCTCTGGAAGGCACATGTGCCAAGACCCGTGAGTTTTAACGAAATCAGTGTTTCTCGAGTTGGAACAATGGTGGTAACGATTAGTGATGTCTGGGGTCAATCTGAGCTGACCCCCGTGCTGGAGGCTGCGGAGAGTTGAGCAGGCACTGATTGCTCAGTTTCTAACTGGGCATTATCGTATGGGAGTTTGAGGCTCAATGTCGACCCTATGTGCTGCCGCTATAGGGAGATTGGGAAAACTGTTGAACATGTGCTGTTTGAATGCTTCAGACTGGACCAGTCGAATGGCTTGCATGCCCTATGGTAGTTGTCTTATGGTGAGGAACACGGCGAGTTTGATCTCACACGCTCTAAGAGACTAGGTCTGAGACCGCATATAGACTAGGGAGAGGGTGGAAACGAACGAGATTAGCCTTGAAATATAGATCTAATTTTTTTTCATTACGTAGATTATAAATAATGGCCTTGAAATATAGTGATACGGATGGCCGATTGGTGTAGACACTCGACTGTCGACATGTGAGTCCAGGGTTCGAGCCTCGATGAGAACCATGGGAATGTTTCTAGGTGAAATTTGTTTCAAAGTCGTCCCACGAATCAACCCAGATTTAAATGGGTACCTGACTTAAGTTGGGAAGTAAAGGCTGCTGCACGTTGTGCCAACCACACAATCTCTTCATATGACGAAGTTACAGAAACAGATGTATTTTACACTTCATCTGCTCAGATGGCTCTTTAGGGCTCAGGGAACTTTACTTTTCTTGAAATAAATATCTCTGATTGTTTTTCATTTCGTTGCTGATAATGGTGAGCGTGTTAATTTTATAGGTTTTATGGTCTTATTAAACTTTTGGATTCATTTTTGTACTTTCATTTTTAGAGATTGATAAAAAACGTACGTTTATCACAGAGATAACCTTGATAACCCACTGGACACTGCGGACATCCAAGTGAACTGTTATAACTGGTCTCACATTTCACTGGACAGTCACATGTTTCACTGCAGTCAAATCCATATGTTCCTTCTGGACAAACAGTCTCTGTAAACATAAATGTTTACATATAAAAAAAAAAAGAGAGAAAGATAGAGATATCGTGCATAACTGTTCAACAAAAGTATTACTGTCACGCGTGCTCCTATATCCAAATGAAGTAATCGAATGCGTTCAACAAGAATGTATTCTTTTTGCATAACATGATAGCTTTCCAGTGAGACTTTCTTTAGCCTTCTACATGAATAGATTTCGCGGAAATGTGAAGAAGTGTTCAAGTTAGACAGATTCATGGCAGTCTACGTCTCACTTACAGATGCTGTTTTTTGTGTGGTTTGTAAACACATCCCTAGTTTTATTGGAAATGAGGAGTTTTTCATTACCGATATTTATGGGGGATGTGGGGGAAGGGGTCGTTGGTTGTTTTTACATTTTCAAAATATGTTTTGTGTCATTTTAAGGCGTCAAAACCCACCAAATGTTCTATAACAATCATGAAAATAGTATATACATTTTGTGTGTGACTGTATTCGCGTGTGAGTGTGCGTGTGTGTGTATGTGTGTGTGACTGTATTCACGTGAGTGTGTGTCTGTCCGTGTGTATGTGTGAGTGGCTGTTTCCGCGTGTGACTGTAATCGCGTGTGCGTGTGTGCGTGCGTATAAGTGACTGTATTCATGTGTGTGTGTTTGTATGTATGTGTGGCTGTATTTGTGTGTTTGTGCGTTCGTGTGTGTGCGTGCGTGTTTGTATATGTGTGACTGTTTTCACGTGTGTGCATGCGTGTGCGAGTGATAGTTTGTATGTGCGTGTGTGTGTGTGTTTGTGTGTTAGCGTGTGTGTGTTTGTATGTGTGTGTGTGACCTTTACGAGTGTGCGTGCTTATATCGCGTGTGTATGCTTGTGTGTGTGTGTATGTGTTACTGTATTTGTGTGTGTGTGCGTGTGAGATGCTGTTCACGTGTGCTTTTGTGTGTCTGTGTGTGCGTCAGTATACGCGTGAGTGTGTCTGTGCGTGTATGTGCGTGTGTGTTTGTAGGTGTGTGTGTGTGAGTTACTGTATTCGAGTGTACTAGCGTGTGAGCTCGTGCTTGTGCGTGAATGTATTTGCGCGCCTGTGTGTGTGTGTGTGTGGATAAATGTATTCTTGGGTATTTATTTGTAAGTGTGTTTAAACATAAAAACCATTATTTCAGCCTAATTTACCAGCAAAAATTTCCACTTCACACAGGTAATCAAATGTAAATCTTCGGTCTGTTATGGTCACTCTGGATACAGGTAAGCTTATGTTTCCTCTCGGCAATATTCGGTGCACTCCCTCCCCTCTCGACCGAAAGAAGTCAGCATAGTTGAGCAGTGATTGATTGTACCAGGACGAAGTTTCAATGATAAGTGCTGAAGATCAAGAATATAAAAAAAAAATGAAACAATATTAACATATTTACCTCTTTATTACACGATTTATCAATTCATATCTCTTAAACACGTTTTTTATTTCAAGTATTCTGTTACAATTTACAATTGTAAATACAAAGTATGAAATGGGAAACACTTACTTAAAATATTTTGATGGTATGATTTTTTTTCATGTCATAAATTGCTATTACCTAATGTCACCCATTCTCTTTGTTAACTTTATGTTAACTAATCATAATTTCAATAAATACTTACTTGGTGTCTAGGGATTATTTATTACTTTCTATCATATTTTCATTAAAGATTATTTTTGAAAGTGTTTTTTTTTTATTTGATACTTGTTAGCAGTTTAAATTTTTTTTTTCAATTTTAATTTTATATTTAAATAATAAAATCCATAATCTGCCTTGTGTACAAACGTAAGACTAAAAAAAAATAAAACTGTACCAGGTATTAAAGTATTTAATACGCTGGTGTTGTATCTACTTGTAATTCTTACGTAATAATCTAGATACGTATTAAGAATGCATACATATGAACTATTCAGCTCTCAAATTTAACATGTCGATTATCGAGCTGAAAGACAAAGGGGTCGTCCAATAATTACGTCAACAACTTAGAGGGTTGGGGTGTGAGTGTTTGGGGGGGGGGGGAGATCTGAAAATGTTTGACAGTTGTTGACATGGAGGAGAAGGGGGTGTGTGTTAGGATTATTTTGGCAATGAACTACGAATATCATTGTTGTACTAGCTGTACTGTGCAAAACCTTTGCATAGAGTTATATCCCCTTAGTCTAGATATGTGGGCTAGGGTATTTTTATTTTTGGTTTCGGGAAGATCCGATTTTTTCATGATTGTATTTTAAACTGGAATACTGTTGTATTAATTCTTTACTTCCGATAGAAACCAAACCGCTAATATATTATTCGATTGTTAAGGGTTTCACTATTTTCAGAACAGTGGGTAGGACAGAGGGCGCCAAAAATGTATCGCACAGGGTGCAAGAATAGCTACGGCTCTGCGGATAATGTGTTGGGCATATAAAGTCAAATTAGATTTCAATTTTTACAATTGACTGGAGTACTGTGAAGGTATATTAGGGAGGAGGGGTGTATATTTATACAAGTACATTTTTTTTTTCGTATGAGTTTGCATTTTAAGGAATAGAGGGGTGTTAAATATTTTACTTGGGGGTGGGGGGGGGGCACCGAAAGCTTGACAATTGTTTACAAGGGAGGATAGGTGGAGGGTTAATTAAAAAGTGCTAATTTTTGTTGACGTTAAATAATTGACGATCCCTTATGCAAAAAGAATAGTTCACAGAAAAAAAAAACTTAAAGTGAATATAAATGAAGAGCTTAAAAAAATCAACATGAAATACTTACCTAAGTTTTCGCAAAACACGTAAAACACGTATCTGCTCACATGCATGGGGTGCTGGAAATCGACTGACCATTGGGCTTCATATCTCAGTGGGTATCTTGAGCAGTTTCTTTTACCATCCACCGTCAAGTCCCAGGAAGCACTGGTATTGGCTTTTCCGTGTAAATAGCTACGTTTAGCTGTCTGCATAAGTGCAACGTTTCGACCTGTAAGTGGGGATAACAACCTTCACCTTAAACAATGTCCGCTAAATCAACAGCTCGGCTAAATGTCCACATGGCAAAATGTCGTATTAATCTGTTGTGATGTCCAGTTAAGCAGTCGCTTTGGCTGAGCATTCAGCTAGTTCGCTAAAATGTTTAAATAGCCTGTAATAAGACTGAATACCCAAAAACAAACATCAATGCTGGTGTCTTTTACAAAATGCTACTTTTAGATAGCTTGATTTAATGATATAACTATCCCTGTATAACGTTGTGTTTGTATTTACTGATTGTAAGTTGGAAAACCCCGTAAAGTGTTACTTGGGTCATTCTTACATCTAAAATTAACTAATTCTATCGAGTTCAATTTTGAGATCATTGCAGTGAACCTTGTAAACACGATTATTAGCAGAATTATGATTTTTTTTATAAAATGTAATTTGATAGCTAATGCCTTTATTCAAATAATCTGGAACATTTCCAGAAAGCATCTTGTGTCGTAAACATACTGTTGATTTAGATTGAAAGCGGCACAAGATGGTTGCTTCCCTTTGACCGTGGTTGTTTTGTTTTTTTTTCTTTATAGAGAAGGTTGTTTCCCTTTAACTACTTGCCACTGCAATTAACTTACCTCCGCTGATATAAAGGGAGCAAACTTCTTGGGCCGTATCGAAATACGCGTTGACCTGCTGAACTGGCTTGTCTAGAGTACAGTAGAGGTCAAAGGTTACGGAACTGACTTGAAACACTCGCTGCTGTCGACATGGCATTGTGAGTTTCTTATTTAGGAAGTCCAACCTAAAGGCACCGCTATGTTCTGTTTAGATAATGCAGCGCAAATTAGATGAGAAATATGATAGATAGAGATAAATATAGATAGATATTTAGATAGATTGATAGAAATTCGGATGTATAGACAGACAGACAGACAGACGGACAGATAGATAGATGGATGGATGGGATGGATGGATGGATGGATTTGACTGATTGGTTTATTTTGATACAACGATCAACTCATTCACAGTAGAATTTATTGTCCATGTATTCAATATCGATCCGTCAAACCCAATCACCTTCTTTAGAAAACACCAACTCAGTTCCTCTTTATATTTAATCACAATAATAATTAAATCAAAACATTCAAATTAGACTTTATGAATATACAACTGTTTCAATTAGAGCCCCCCCCCCCCCGCTTCCCTTAAAAAAACGAGCTCTAGCTTCCAGATCTATCCTCCACTGTCCACAATATATATATAAACACGTCCTCGCTTCAAGAGAGTTCGACCCGCGACCCCCTACTGTCAGTGCACGTGTATACAGCCCCGTAGCGTGAAAATTCTACAGCAGGAGCCAGGCATTCTACAGCAGGGGCCAGGCACTAGCAGGGGAGTCAGGTAATACATTTTACTAAGTTGAACAAATAAGCGGGGGGGGGGGGCAGAAAAAACGCAGGGGAGGCCCGGCCGCCTCGCCCCCCCCCCCCCCCCGCATGCTAGGGGTCTGCGAGTACATTAGTTCACTTTACACACATGCACGTGATCATCGATCCCATTCTGTCAGCACCCCGTTATTCTTTTCCCTTTACCTTTTAAACCGTGATCGGTCAAGCATGCCCGCCTTACCCATACGTAGTGACTTCTTGATAAACTTAGTTTCTATCAATTGGGTCGCCGAGTGGTGTAGACACTCGACTGTCGACTGAGAGTCCTGGGTTCGATCCTCAGTGAGAACCATGGGAATTTTTTCCAGGTAAAATGTGTGTCCTAGTCGTCCCACAAGTCCATCCAGCTTTAAATGGATACCTGACTTTTAAGTTGGGGAAGTAAAGGCGGCTGGGCGTTGTGCTAACCACACAATCCTTTCATATGCCGAGGTTATAGAAACAGATGAATTCTACACTTCATCTGCCCCGATGGCCCGTTAGGGCTATGGGAACTTCACTTTACTTTTTATCAATCGTAACAATCCTTATGGGTAGATTAGCTTTTCACGTGACAGTTTTTTGTAACACATTGCATTTTGCTGCATAATTACGTTTGTTAAGTATTTACATTGTTACACTTTGTTACACGTTTGTTAAGTATTTACATTGTTACACTTTGTTACACGTTTGTTAAGTATTTACATTGTTACACTTTGTTACACGTTTGTTAAGTATTTACATTGTTACACTTTGTTACACGTTTGTTAAGTATTTACATTGTTACACTTTGTTACACGTTTGTTACAGTAATTACATTGTTACACTTTGTTACACGTTTGTTAAGTATTTACATTGTTACACTTTTATGTTACACGTTTGTTAAGTATTTACATTGTTACACTTTGTTACACGTTTGTTAAGTATTTACATTGTTACACTTTGTTACACGTTTGTTAAGTATTTACATTGTTACACTTTGTTACACGTTTGTTAAGTATTTACATTGTTACACTTTGTTACACGTTTGTTAAGTATTTACATTGTTACACTTTGTTACACGTTTGTTAAGTATTTACATTGTTACACTTTGTTACACGTTTGTTAAGTATTTACATTGTTACACTTTGTTACACGTTTGTTACAGTAATTACATTGTTACTCTAGTCATTTTTAGCGCTAGTAACCTTAAGTCATCCTCTAGTAAGAGTTTTAAAAAAAAAGTAAAGTCAGAGGCGTCCCTAGGGGTTTAGGGGCCCGGGGGCTTGGCCTTTTTGGGGGCCCCTGCAAATTTGACATACGATATCATGACATGAGATAACGTACTTAATAAATATATGTCTAAATTCAAATTAGTACAGTATATCAATATAATTAACAAAAAATAATCATTAAAACTCTTTTAATGAATAATTCCATTGTTTAGTGACGAGATAATGCACAAGTGACAAATCTCAATTCATTTTGCCTCACATCGTGCTTTCTGGGCAGTAAAGGCATTTATAACATCATCTAAGTCAATGTTGTCTAGTATTTTCTGTAAAGTTTTCCCTTGTTGAGTTCGTATTTTTCTGATATTCTACAACTAATGTCAGGTAATCATTTGTTAGCTGAGGGACAGAGACATCGATCGATTCACAAACTTGAGACCTTTTGGTTTACAGTCCAGCGCACTATCACCACACACCCCAGTTAGAATGTGAATGTAAAGTTTGAACATACATAATTTGAAGATTTTATTTCCAAAGATTCTCGTAAATAATTTTATTAATGGCATCTGGCCATCATTAAATATTACGTGATGTTTTCATAGATTGTATTGCCGAAATGTCCGTTCATTTCAATTTATACTTAAAAGTCATTTTACTAACCTGGATTTTTCAAAATAAACCTCAGCCAGGTAAATATGATTGATTCATCCCATGTCAAACTCAACACAGTGATGTTTCCTGTACAAGTTTCGCTGTTATCGTCCAACGCCAGCTCAGGACTTAGAGTTGGGACTGATATCACTGTCACGTTATTTCTAGCTATGTCTTCTGTAAAATAAACCCGCAAGTTTTCACTCTGTTTTTTATGCCTGGTACATACGTATAAAAAGATAAGTAGATAAGCAATCGTACAAATAGAATTTTTTTAATGCACTGACAGAGAGTTTAAAATAAAATCTATTAGATGAATAGACCAAATAATCGGTGGGTGAGTAGGTAGCTACTTAGATAAAAAATTGTCAAGATATCAACTCACCATACTGACACAGAGGACCGAACCACCCTCGTTCACAGGTGGCGTTGTCTCTACATTCACCGTTTGGCCAACAGTTTTCACCTGTACAATGACATATGTAGCTGACATCCGGCACTTTAAACCAACCGTCTGGACACGCAAACACGCCTAATAATGACATGTACATATTGTTAACAGTTCATACAGTTCCCCAATGTTTTGACCTAAGTCAATTATTTATTTATTTATTTTTTTGAGAGAAAACAAACTTGCATAATCATTTAAAGGTAACTATGTAGACGCGTGTTGGATATGAAAATGTATAAACGGACTTAAGGATTGTCTGTGACACACACCATTGCACCATGGGCGTCGCCTTTAGGAATTTTTCCGGGGCGGGGGGGCAAAAATTTCCCCAGCGGGGCGGGCAGATAACAACTTTATGATATTTTTTTTTAAATGTACGAGTGGGGGAGCAAATGGCCCCCTCTATATGACATTTTTTTCAAAATGTAGGGGGGGGGGGACAAATGCCCCCCTTGCCCCCCCCCCGCCCCCATGAATACGCCCACCATGCACATAACCACTTTTTTTGTCTTTGGTCAGCTTATCTATTCTCACTGACCTTTCGTACAAGTTCAAATATGCATGCTCGACGAGCATGATTAAAAAATATTGACTCTTTAGCAGTGAACATGTATGTTACATTTCAGTCGATATCAGTCATGATAATATGTTTTTTTTTTATGCTTATTTATGATGATCACTGGCGGCTGGAAAGCGAAGTCGATTGTGAACTCAATTAAACGGGCAGTGGGGGTGCTACTGGGATCAATCCCTGGTAAAGCTAACAATTGGTTCTCCGCTTACTCCATAAGCCCCACAGAAAGGACGCATGAAAGCATGTCTGTTGATCCGTCCGTCCGTTCTCCCCCCCCCCCAACGACATCATCGGTTGTGAAAATTGAGTATCGCATAAAACAGTTATTTAAGTCCCTGTGGGATGAAATGTGTATTTTACTTTTTACCGTATGACCAACTGATAGAGGGGGGGGGATTCTGTTTTATCTTTGGAAGTGGCTACGGGACCAAGGAACGGGACTCCGTAATTTTTTTTCGGGGTCCAGGGATAGATGCGCATGCGCGGCTGACAGACTGCTTATTATTGCATTTTTTTGTTTGTTTTCGGGGCTAGGGTTAGGATTAGGGTTAAGGTTAGAAGGTTAGGGCTAGGGTTATGGAGTTAGGGTGAGGAGCAATATCTATAGCTGCACCCCGAAAAAAAAATTCGGCGTCCAGCTATCGCACATGCGCACATCACAGCCGTAAAAAAATAAAGTCCGTCTAGAGCGCTAGAGCGCATGCGCATCTATAGTTGGTCCCCAAAAAAAAATTATACGAGTCCCGTTCCTTGGTCCCGTAGCCACTGTGTTTATCTTTTTTTATTTCTTCATCCCTACCATAGCCGTTTATGCTATGGCTACGAAGACACTATGGCAACACATAAGACACGATTGTATTTCAACCATTTTGAAAATATTAATTAGATCAAACTAACGCTTGCAGGTTGGACACAACCCAAAGCGCCATCTTGTCACCAACTAGCATCCATAGTTCAAGTTGTTTTTTTTTTTTTGCTATGTTGCATTAGTTTTGTTTTTCTTTTATTTTATTAACCGTAACATGTAAGCTGACATTAGTGAATGTGAATTTTACTACTATCTGATTCAGGATAATATTTATACTTATGTAAATCATATTTTTATATTAATTATTTTTTTTACGAAATTCGGCCTCTGAACTGTATCTATTCAACCTCAGAGTCCTTATATTGCTCTGAATATCCTACACACTATTCAACCGCAGAGTTCTTATATTGCTCTGAATATCCTACACCCTACTCAACCTCAGAGTTCTTATATTGCTCTGAATATCCCACACCCTATTCAACCTCAGAGTTCTTATATTGCTCTGAATATCCCACACCCTATTCAACTTCATAGTTCTTATATTGCTCTGAATATCTCACACACTATTCAACCTCAGAGTTCTTATATTGCTCTGAATATCCCACACACTATTCAACCTCACAGTTCTTATATTGCTCTGAATATCCTACACCCTATTCAACCTCAGAGTTCTTATATTGCTCTGATTAGCTCTTCACCCTATTCTCAACCTCAGAGTTCTTTATACTGCTCCCAATTATCCCACCCTGTTTCAACCCTCAGGAGGTTCTTGCTATTCATCCCAGATATCCTATACACTATTCTCAATCTCAGTGAGTTCCTTATGACTGATCCTGAATATCCCACACCCTATTCAACCTCAGAGTTATTATATTGCTCTGAATATCCCACACCCTATTCAACCTCAGAGTTATTATATTGCTCTGAATATCCCACACCCTATTCAACCTCAGAGTTATTATATTGCTCTGATTGCCCTACACACTATTCAACCTCAGAGTTCTTATATTGCTCTGAATATCCTACACCCTATTCAACCTCAGAGTTCTTATATTGCTCTGATTGCCCTACACCCTGTGTAAACCAGTGCAGTTCACCTGTGGCGTAACTAGCGTTAGTAGCCCCATCACCCGCGTGTCCAGAGAACTACAGTCCTGCAGCTGACACAGCCGTTAATAGAAAAGTGCCACCCTGTGCGGACCATCCCCGCCCTGACGACATGCATGTTATGAATATGTTATGAATATGTTATGAATATGTTATGAGTATGTTATGAATATGTTATGAATATGTTATGAGTATGTTATGAATATGTTATGAGTATGTTATGAATGTGTTATGAATGAATATGTTATGAAAATGTTATGAATATGTTATGAGTATGTTATGAATGTGTTATGAATGAATATGTTATGAAAATGTTATGAATGAATATGTTATGAATATGTTATGAATATGTTATGAATGAATATGTTATGAATATGTTATGAATGTGTTATGAATGAATATGTTATGAATATGTTAAGTTATGAGTATGTTATGAATATGTTATGAATATGTTTAACAGATGAATATATGAATAATGTTATGAATGAATATGTTATCGAATGAATATGTATGAAAATATTTATGAATGAAAATGTTATGAATGAATATGTTATGAATATGTTATAGAATATGTTATTTTATAGAAATGTTATGAATATGTTATGAAAATGTTATGAATATGTTATGAGTATGTGTATAATGATTATATGATATGTTATGAATATGTTAAGGTATGTTATGAGTATGTTATAGATATGTTATGAATATGTTATGAATGAATATGTTAAGAAAAATGTTATGAAGTTGAATATGTTATGAATATGTTATGAATATGTTATGAATGAATATGTTATGAATATGTTATGAATGTGTTATGAATGAATATGTTATGAATATGTTAAGTTATGAGTATGTTATGAATATGTTATGAATATGTTATGAATGAATATGTTATGAAAATGTTATGAATGAATATGTTATGAATATGTTATGAAAATGTTATGAATGAATATGTTATGAATATGTTATGAATATGTTATGAATGAATATGTTATGAAAATGTTATGAATGAATATGTTATGAATATGTTATGAAAATGTTATGAATGAATATGTTATGAATATGTTAAGTTATGAGTATGTTATGAATATGTTATGAATATGTTATGAATGAATATGTTATGAATATGTTATGAATATATTATGAAACACATGAAATCATTAATCGTGTTACCTGTGACAATCTCAGCTAGTAAGATGAAGCACAGCATTCCGTTTGTTTTAGTGTTGTTTTGAACACTTACGAAACACCAAGATGTGAGTCTGATTTCACACAAAGGAAGATGTCTGCTTCAGTTTCAATTGTTCTTGTTGTTGTTGCTGTTTTGAACACTTACGAAACACCAGGATGTGAGTCTGATTTCACACAAAGGAAGATGTCTGCTTCAGTTTCAATTGTTGTTATTGTTGTTGTTGTTTAACCTTTAATTCTCCGGGGAGAAGAACAGTTTTATCAAACTTCTCAACACTATGAGAAATATTACAAACACCATATAAAGAATTGTTAAAAATCAAATTCTGCTTTTTAATGAGACATACCCTGCTCCGTGTTTCATTGTGCACACATAACGATAAACAACTCACGCCATTATTGTATTTGATGTCGTAAAATGCAATGATTATGATAGCTAATAATAACAAGTTCTTATAAAGATGAATTTTTTTATTTTTTTTTTTATTTTTTTAAACACAACTATATGGCATCCTGTTTCACAAGTGTGTGTTAAAATGCGTTAAATTCAAGCGATAGTCAGGAATATATGAGTCATGTTTCAACTAAGATGCAGTATAAGATTATTAATAGTCAATTTTAAGACAATGGAGCGCTAAGTGATTTAAACAAAGGACGGATGGAGTGGGCGATCAGCTACAGATGTGTCGAAACATTCCAACATGGGGAAACCCAATCTGACCTACAATACTGCTTCGTAGAAAAACAAGTCACTTCCATCACAAGATAGTATTTCGTTGAAACAAGTCGCTTCCATCACAGGATGGTATTTTATTGAGTCAAGTCACCTCCATCACAGGATGGTATTTTATTGAGTCAAGTCACCTCCATCACAGGATGGTATTTAATTGAAACAAGTCGCTTCCATCACAGGATTATATTTCATTGAAACATGTCGCCATCACGGGATGGTATTTCATTGAAACATGTCGCCATCACGGGATGGTATTTTATTGAAATAAGTCACTTCCACCACAGGATGGTATTTCATTGAAACATGTCGCTATCATAGGATGGTATTTTATTAAAACAAGTCTCTTCCATCACAGGATAGTAATATATTGAAATAAGTCACATTCTATTAAATCAAGACCTATTTCACAAACATGTAGCTGAGGTGAAGAGGAGAGACATTCAAATAAAGAGAAGATAGAAAAAAAAATTTCTTCACAGCCGGGGATAAATGTCTCTAGTTTCATCCCCTGGCAGGGATATATTAGCTAAAGTAGAGCTGGGGGGGGGGGGGGGACGACAGTTCTCAGTACCGGGACATATCCCCGGCATCCCTGCGGTAAATCGAGCCCTGGTTCTAACACTAAAAGTTTGTTTTTTTTATTAGTACGGTTCACCATGTTTACTTAATATGGAGAAGGTTTGACGAGGAGGAACAGTTGATGGTTAGGTTTAAATTTTAACCTATTTTACGGTTTATCGTCTTTCATTGTCTCATTCTTTACACTAAAAGTCTTCGACTGAGAAAGTCACCGAGATCATGGGATGTCGTATCCGGCTGGGTGACTTCATCGAGACGTCTGTATGTTTCCTATTTGGTATTTTTTTTTTGGCTCAGCGTGTAAAAACGTCATGTTATCTGAAATACATCCCATAAATTTTTCCCATGGGCTGTGTGCGGCAATCGATTGCTGTGTAAAACTTTGGAAGAAAATTGAAACAAAGTCTATGTGTGTGTGTGTGTGTGTATGTGCGTGTTGTACGCCATGACAGTATGCAGACCCACTTAACCAAATGTGCGCGCGCGCCTTTAGTAATGTGTGCGCTCTGTCGTAATGTGTGCGCTCTGTCGTAATGTGTACGCTCTGTCGTAATGTGTGCGCTTTGTCGTAATGTGTACGCTCTGTCGTAATGTGTGCGCTCTGTCGTAATGTGTACGCTCTGTCGTAATGTGTGCGCTCTGTCGTAATGTGTACGCTCTGTCGTAATGTGTGCGCTCTGTCGTAATGTGTGCGCTCTGTCGTAATGTGTACGCTCTGTCGTAATGTGTGCGCTCTGTCGTAATGTGTGCGCTCTGACGTAATGTGTACGCTCTGTCGTAATGTGTGCGCTCTGTCGTAATGTGTGCGCTCTGTCGTAATGTGTGCGCGCGCCCTTAGTAATCTGTGCGCTCTGTCGTAATGTGTGCGCTCTGTCGTAATGTGTACGCTCTGTCGTAATGTGTGCGCTCTGTCGTAATGTGTGCGCTCTGTCGTAATGTGTGCGCTCTGTCGTAATGTGTGCGCTCTATCATAATGTGTGCGCTCTGTCGTAATGTGTGCGCGCGCCCTTAGTAATCTGTGCGCTCTGTCGTAATGTGTACGCTCTGTCGTAATGTGTACGCTCTGTCGTAATGTGTGCGCTCTGTCGTAATGTGTGCGCTCTGTCGTAATGTGTGCGCTCTGTCGTAATGTGCGCGCTCTGTCGTAATGTGTGCGCGCGCCCTTAGTAATTTTTGCGCTCTGTCGTAATGTGTGCGCTCTGTCGTAATATGTGCGCTCTGTCGTAATGTGCGCGCTCTGTTGTAATGTGTGCGCGCGCCCTTAGTAATGTGTGCGCTCTGTCGTAATGTGTGTGCGCGCCCTTAGTAATGTGTGCGCTCTGTCGTAATGTGTGCGCGCGCCCTTAGTAATTTGTGCGCTCTGTCGTAATGTGTGCGCTCTGTTGTAATGTGTGCGCGCGCCCTTAGTAATTTGTGCGCTCTGTCGTAATTTGTGCGCTCTGTCGTAATATGTGCGCTCTGTCGTAATGTGCGCGCTCTGTCGTAATGTGTGCGCGCGCCCTGTCGTAATGTGTGCGCTCTGTCGTAATATGTGCGCTCTGTCGTAATGTGCGCGCTCTGTTGTAATGTGTGCGCGCGCCCTTAATAATGTGTGCCCTCTGTCGTAATGTGTGTGCGCGCCCTTAGTAATGTGTGCGCTCTGTCGTAATGTGTGCGCGCGCCCTTAGTAATTTGTGCGCTCTGTCGTAATGTGTGCGCTCTGTCGTAATGTGTGCGCGCGCCCTTAGTAATTTTTGCGCTCTGTCGTAATTTGTGCGCTCTGTCGTAATATGTGCGCTCTGTCGTAATGTGCGCGCTTGTCGTAATGTGTGCGCGCGCCCTTTGTAATGTGTGCGCTCTGTCGTAATATGTGCGCTCTGTCGTAATGTGCGCGCTCTGTTGTAATGTGTGCGCGCGCCCTTAGTAATGTGTGCGCTCTGTCGTAATGTGTGCGCTCTGTCGTAATGTGTGCGCTCTGTCGTAATGTGTGCGCTCTGTCGTAATGTGAGCGCTCTGTCGTAATGTGTGCGCGCGCCCTTAGAAATTTGTGCGCTCTGTCGTAATGTGTGCGCTCTGTCGTAATGTGTGCGCTCTGTCGTAATGTGCGCGCTCTGTCGTAATGTGTGCGCGCGCCCTTAGTAATTTGTGCGCTCTGTCGTAATGTGTGCGCTCTGTCGTAATGTGCGCGCTCTGTCGTAATGTGTGCGCGCGCTCTTAGTAATGTGTGCGCTCTGTCGTAATGTGCGCGCTCTGTCGTAATGTGCGCGCTCTGTCGTAATGTGTGCGCTCTGTCGTAATGTGTGCGCTCTGTCGTAATATGTGCGCTCTGTCGTAATGTGCGCGCTCTGTTGTAATGTGTGCGCGCGCCCTTAGTAATTTGTGCGCTCTGTCGTAATGTGCGCGCTCTGTTGTAATGTGTGTGCGCGCCCTTAGTAATGTGTGCGCTCTGTCGTAATGTGTGCGCGCGCCCTTAGTAATGTGTATGCTCGCACACGCGCACAGCTTAGAGACAAAGCTGGTCTTGTGTTTTTCTATTCGTTTATTTCTTTTTATTCATACCTAATTTCAAACCATCTTTGATTGCATACGTTCTTTTATTTATACCTTCTTTCATTCTAACCATCTCACAAACCTTCGAATGTACTCCTCTAAAAGACACGGGCGAAACTATATGGGATGGGGTAGCTTGTGCGCACGTACTATGTTGACAGCTTGTAGCGGTTTTTTAGCACTGTTTAGTTTTTGTTTTGTTTTTTGGCACAGGAATGTGGTACCCTTTAAGATTCGGCCAAGTGCGCAATTAACGCTTGTCAGACCACTGCTATGAGGACGCCATTGTATGCAGAGCCGTCCCCGGGCGATTTGGCGCCCTAGGCAGTCATCTATTAGGAAGCCCGCCCCTTCTTTTGAAAGTTTTTTTTCTAAAATTTGGCGCCCCTAGCAATTTGGCGCCTAGGCAGCTGCCTATGTCGCCTATGCCCAGAGCAGGCCCTGATTGTACTTGACACGAAACACAAATAGACTTATCTGAAGCGCCCCTCCGCCCCTAAACATCACCCTCTGCGAAATGAAATTTTAAAGAGCCTTCATTTGATTTGCATCTGACATGTGTTTTTCCCCCTCGCTAAAAACACTTGAGTTTTTCTCCCATGCAGCCAGCAATTTCGCCGACAGGAAGTTGGTTTGTCAGCATATGTTATTTTTAGAATGACTAGTTTCAACGTAGAAAATTAGGTGTGATTATAAGAAATAATCAGCTTCCTTCCTTGTTATACGATTGGAAATATGACACGTACGATTGAAAAGATAAATATACATAAATTTCTATACATCAGTTTTATTGGGACACATTTTTTTTTTCAATCAACACTTTTAGTCAAAATAGTAATATCCGAGTCACTAAATTCTCTTAACGTTATTTAGAACAGTGGGTCTCAAAGTGTGAGACTCCAAAAAAATTCTTCATAAAAAATATGTGTAATACATTTTCGATTAGTTTTTTCTTTATTTGTAGGTCGAAAATTACAAAAAAAATAAAAAAATTAGAACTACTGTTTTAGAATATCGGCGTATTCACTACATGTAAAGTTTGAGAACAGGCTCGCTTCAAGAAGAACTCACTCAACCCGTAGAAGATGTCACTGTCAGGCGCCGATGCTGTTAGGGGCCCCCCTCCCTTGGGCACAATAATCTGATAAATGGGCATAATGGCCTAACAGCCAGAAGTGGCGCAGTCGTTGAATATTGACAAGGGCGACAGATTACCCAGGCGACGGTTCTGGTTTGAACGATGTAGGAGATATGGAGACATTCAAAATGTCTTGAACAAGGATATTAAAAAAGAGAGAGAGATACAAACTTAGATCGGTCTATATTTTGTTTTTGATTTTCTTTGCAGATCGTCTTGTAAAGTATTCTCCAAGCGGTGGGAGGGGTAGGGGATTTAACTGTAAGGGTGCATCACTCTTTAGTTGTTGTTGTTTTTGTATTTATTTATTATTGTCCCCCCCTCCCCCCGCCTGCCGAATTGTTCATAATGAGAGTGGATCAGGTTTTACGCTTGCCACGTATTGTAAACAACTTGTTTGAATATTGACTTTGAACGAACAATGACTGATTCAGAGTTGATTGTTACTAATGTTTAGATGTTAAGTCTGTTCGCTACTTGACGCTACAGAATTTGTTTTGATGTTACTACTGTAACCAGGGCCGCCGAGAGGGGGGGCAGGGGGTCATTGCCATGGGGCCCGCATCTGTAAGGGGCATAAAGGTGGGCCCGGCAGCCCCGACCATGTCAATTTTTTCACGACTCATTGTTTATTAAGGGGTCCGCAATGATGTCCTGCCCTGGGGCCCGCGTTGGCTCTCGGTGCCACTGACTGTAACAAGATGTAGAGGGTTTGTCTTGTTTCGTTTTTTTTTTAAATATAAAATTGTCACTGGCTGCATTTAGTTATGGAGGAACACTGATTAAAATTTTAAGACAGATATAAAAACAACTAAATTCTTTTTGCTCTTTTATTATCAAAACAAAACAAATTTATGTTTGTTTGTTGATGTTGTTGTTTTTTTAAACCTTGGGCTAGACAACGGTTTCTGGACGATATGAGATAGATAGATAGTTAGATAGATAGATAGATAGATAGATAGATAGATAGATAGATAGATAGATAGATAGATAGATAGATAGATAGATAGATAGATAGATAGATAGATAGATAGATAGATAGATAGATAGATAGATAGTAGATAGATAGATAGATAGGTAGTAGATAGATAGATAGATAGATAGATAGATAGATAGATAGATAGATAGATAGATAGATAGATAGATAGATAGATAGATAGATAGATAGATAGATAGATAGATAGATAGATAGATAGATAGATAGATAGATAGATAGATAGATAGATAGATAGATAGATAGATAGATAGATAGATAGATAGGCTATCCTGGTCTAGAAGACACACAATGATCTGGTGGGAAAATTGTAACATTCTAGGTGAGCAAAACTCTTTCAGTAAATACGGTGCAAAAACGCGATAATCTGTTGTTTTTTTTTAAAAGTCGGTTTGGACAACCCAGTTAAAACATTTCCGGGTCACAGCTTCAAAATAGATAGCACAGTTCCTTTCCTTTAACTCAGGCAAACCTTTTTATGCTTCCAATTAACCGAGTAACTACCATCGACATCAAATATATATGGTAACCAGGCTTGCGGAGCCGGAGCCGGAGCCGGAGCCGGGAGCCGCTACTTTTTGCTGGAGCCGGAGCCGAAACAATCTGGCGGCTCCACGGCTCCCAAATGTTTGTTTTTTTTACAGCAGAATTTTTTTTTTTAGCTTTAAAATTCCAAATTTGTTTGATTGTTTGCCTCCTACAATTTGAAATGTTGTCATTTTTTACGAAAGCCACAACAGTAACACGCACATCACCACAAGAAATCTTTAATGGGGAACCGTTTTGTGTTCGTTTTAAATCTTGTTTACCCTCCGAAATTTTTTTAATGGCATGTTATTTTGTTATATATAAAGTTAAAAAAGTTTTATTTCATAGAATAATTGTATCAATCATTTAAAATAAATTTTTACTACGAAGACAAATAGAACGCGTCATTTCGTATTATTATTTGACCGCGAATTTGTAATAGACTAAAAACAAAATGGCCGCTTTTTGTATTTAACAATTTTATTACAAACAGAATATCTGAAATAGAGTAGATAAATTTACAAGACTGTGGCTATACGGACCCGGGTCCCAATAAAATCCGATTGTTATTCGGACCCGTGGCATATATGCACTAAGCTTAGCTATATTTAAACTTCTTAGACGGAACCCGAAAAAATAATAATACAGAGTCCATTTAGTGGAACCATAGACACTGAGTAACGATTAAATCATACAATTCAAACAATTATTTAAAAAAAAAACAATGATAAAGTTTATGTATAGCTAAGCTAAGTGCATATCAGCCACGGGTCCGAATAACAATCAGACTTTATTGGGACGGGGTCCGAATAAAAATCGGAGTTTATTGGTACCCGGGTCCGAATAGTCACTTCGAATTTATAAATAATAAATATAAATACTGAAGTCTTTAAAATATTTTAAATAATGTATCATTTTACTATTTGCTAATTTGATCATTGAAATAACTTGTTATTACTTTTGAAAATGGCGACTAGTGAAACCTCGATCGAAAATAATGATATGATTCTGGATGCACTGAAATGGTTTGTTTTTAGTAAAACCGACATGCGTATATTTTTCAAGTTCCTGACTATGGGGATGAACGCGGCAAAATTTGCATAACTTTTTATCAGCGGCATGTTTGCGTGGCGCAATTACAAAAAATTTTTGTCTCGTGTGATACTATCTCAATAGGGAGCCGGAGCTGTGCCGGAGCCGTCAAATTTGTGGGAGCCGGAGCCGGAAAAAATTGGCGGCTCCGCCACCCTGATGGTAACCACTCTTGTGGGAGCCGGAGCCGGAAAAAATTGGCGGCTCCGCCACCCTGATGGTAACCACTCTCACCTATTTCCTGCAAAATCAAAAGCGGACTATCTCTTTCTCTCACCCCCCCCTCTCTCTCTCTCTGAACTCTCTCAGTGATAACTGCGGGCTGAGTCTCGTGAGATGAAACTCGCTATGTCCCTCAACATCTGGAAACTGCCATAAAGGCCATTGGCAAGCGAGCTACCCTACTGGTCCACCCTATGGTCTGTCAGCACTCAAAAAGCACATGACCCACGGTTTCCTCCACTTCTCTGCAGTGTCGGCAAAGGAAATTGACATTGGACCTCAACCTCCCAAATTACGCACCTAAAGGACAATGCCCACTGCAAAACTGGGCAATTAATGCCTGCTCGATCCTCATGAGCCTCCACCACAATACTTAAAAGTTAAGCACAAAAAAAATCAATAATCGTCTCTACACAAAATAGTCTCTACACAAAATAGTCTCTACACTGATAAATGTTCATGGCATAAATTTGTTCACAGTATTTACGTTTCTACTACGCACAACAATCAAATAGAATATTATGGTTACATTATTTTCCAAAATCTCAATAGTACAGCACACAGCAATGTGGTTTTTATAACTCACAAAATTGTCAGGATGACAATATGAGCAACGACTGCTCACAGTAACGATACATTGTTCCATTAACTGCGACGAAAAATTTAGCAAAGCTTGCTCACAGCAATGATAAGTTGCTCCCATGAGATACGACGAAAAAAATTGAGCATAGTGTGCTCTCAGCAATAACTGGCTGCTACTCAGCAGCAACTACATCTCTAACTCATACGTTCCTTCATTCACACCGTCTTTCATACCTTCTTTCTTTCAAACCTTCTTTCTTTCAAACCTTCTTTCTTTCATATCATATTTTATTCACACCATCATAACATCGTTCACACCTGCATATATATATATATATATATATATACTCCTCTACAGCCCCGTAGCGTGAAATTCTACGGCAGGGGCCAGGCATTCTACAGCAGGGGCCAGGCAATGGCAGGGGGGGGGCAGGTAATACATTTTACTAAGTAGAACAAATAAGCAGTGGGGGCCAGAAAAAACGCAGGGGGACCGGCCTGCTGCTCTATAAAACACGGACCTAACTTAATGAGATGGGTCGCTGACAACATGGGGGAAGGTATTGTTACTTTTTTTTTGTCACAAGAATGTGGTCGTCTTTTAAGATTCGGCTTTTGACACAATTAACGTGTGTTAGAGTTAGTCCACTGCTATGAGGACCCCCCCCCCCCCCATAGGTCTCACGAAGTACACATAGACGTGTCTGAAATTGAAGAGCATTCATTTGATTTGCATCTGACATCTGTTTTCCTCACTAACTACTAGTCAAACACTTTTATCTCCCATGCATCCTGCACTTCTACCGATAGGAAGTTGAATTGTTTTCATATATCGTTTTGTAAACATACATCATCTTTAGCAGGGACAAGTTCTAATGTAGAAAATTATGTGTGATGATTGTAAGGGCGTAAGCCGTAAAGGACTCCTTCTTCGTTGTACTGTTGCAGATCTTAATCGTATGATTTAAATAATGAATATAACTTATAAACTATTGGCTAACAATTAATATTAATTCATCAACGTTATAGTTTGTCCGTTAAATAGATAGAAGAAGATTGGTCGTCAAAATTCTTCAATCCGACTCACTGAATTTTCATAAAGTTTTCAATCAGCGGTTTTCAAAAAGTGGGTCGCCAAACAAAAAAAAAAACTATTCTCAATGAAGAATATATGCAACACATTTTTCGCCTTCTTTTTATTTTTTTTTTGATTTTGTGGGTCGAAATTTACAAAAGTGATGAGAGCCACTGTTGTATTATAATGTTGTTGTAACTTTATATCACAATGACACACAAGACACGAGGGTTGAATAATTAAACTAACGCTATTCAAGGCCGTACCCGGGGTGGAGGGGGGGGCTAAGGGGCTTTCGGGAGGGTTATTACAACAGTACGGTCGAAAAGTTTGAGAGCAGGGTCGCTGCAAGAAGAACTCAACCCGAAGTTGATGTCACTGTCAGGGGCCTATACTCATAAGGAGGTGGGCCATCGGGCACAGCAATCCGTAGCAATCTATAGGCATGATGCCCTTGCAGCCAGAAGTGGCGCACTCGTTGAACATTGACAGGGGCGACAGGTTACTCAGGCGGCGCTACCGGTTTGAACGATGCGGAGATATGGCGACGTTCAAAATGTCTTCCGGACAAGGATGTAATAAAAAGACGAACTTAAATCGGTCTAAAACTATTTTTGTTTTTTATTTTTGCAGTATGTCGTCGGAATGTCAACTGGTTAAGTATCTCTTCCCTCTCCCCCCCCCCTTACATCCGGAAGAGGGGGTTTACTGTAAGGGGATATAACTATCTAGATGTTGTTATTTTTTTTTCCAATTTATATTTGTTCCCCCCTGCCTGCCAGAGTGTTCATTATTATAGCGGGTTATACGCTTACCGGTTATTGGATACGACCTGTTTAAGTATTCACTTAGATATAACAATTACAGTCTCAGTCTTAATTCCCATTGATGTTTAGATGTTAATTGTTCTCTACTTGATGCTACATAATTTGTTTTAGTGTTACTAATATACCATGATGAAGAAGTATTTTTTTTTTCAAAATATAAAAATTGTCACTAACTGTATTAGATATAGAGGAACTCTGTTAAAATGTAAGACAGATTTTCAAGTCAACTAATTTGTTTTGCAAAACAACAACAAAGACTCACGCAAATCTTTGAATAACTCAACTGTTTAGTTAAATAAGTCATTGTAGGTGATATAATAGTCCTAACATGGGGGCGATAAATAATTTTAACGCAACACCTAAGTCCGTTACTTTGACCAAAATGCTGAAAGTTTGAGTAACGCCACATCGATAAATAAACGAATTTCACTCTACAATTTGAAGTTAAGGTCCGTTCACTTACTACGTAGCTATTCCCACCTTCCAACCGGTCACAATTTGCACACACACACATCCTAACCCCAAGGTATGCGGACAAAACCCGAACTTGTAATATAAAATAAAGAGGATTTCTTTAGTGCAGCAGTAGGGCTGTTAGGCGATTACATTTTTTTTAACGCAAACACCTACATGCATTGAACTCTACCCAAATGCTGTTAGTTCTGAGTTACGCGAGAAATCATGAAAACAATATAACGCGTTTGTTACGTTTGCAGCCACCCACCCCCATATCACACCTACCCCCCCTCAACTCCCCCCTCATCCCCACCTCCTCTAGATCTGTGGTCAGCGGAGCCCGATCAAAGCTACCAGGCGCTCGGGAGCTGGACGAAGGTGCGACTTTTCACCTATGGCCACTGACCAAGATCAAAACCCTACCGGACAGAGAAAACCCCTGAGCCAGGCTTTGATGTGGGAAACGCCCCTCCTCCTATTCCCTTCCCACGACATTTGGGAGGGGGGGTGGGGGCGAGCAGTCGATCGAGGCAGAAGTTTTCAATTCTTAAATTTAGAGATTGAAATGGATGTAATTTTACTAAAAGTCCAGTCATGAGCAGCTTACATTAAGTTCAACTTCATTTACATTACACATCAACAAGGGATTGAGTCTATCTATACAATACGTTAGTTATTTTAACATATACACAAGTAAATAGTTTTTTTTTACATGGTCGTTTATTACGGAGACAATTTAACTATGGCATTTGTCTTTCCTTTCTGGCACCATTTGCTAAGAATTCGCTGTCAAAAGGCGTTAGCTGAACGTGAACTATAACTTAAGCCTAGAACTAATCCCCCCGCCCCATTTATAATATGGTGTCCTCACATTAGTGATATACATTTTGTTCAGGTTGTATGATACTAGTACATTATCAATTTACATCAAATTAAAAGTTACTTTTATTCTTCTGAAATTTAACAACTTTAGCTCAGTTAAGACTGAATACAACTGTTGGATTTGTTGGTGATCACGGTGTAAAGTAGTAACAGTTAAGTCTGAACATCAATGTACAAAAGTTAACTGTGTTTGTTCAAGTTTTAACAGTTAGGTCTGAACATTATGTACTAAAGTTGACTTGTTCAAGTTGTAACAGTAAAGTCTGAACATCAATGTGTTTGTTCAACCTACTTATTCCACACTGTTAAACTACTATAAGATGTATGACCACATGTAAAATAAATTATACTTGGACGTCATTTTACAAGAGTTATTTACATCACATAATGTTCGAGTTAGCACGGTTGAATGAACGGCGAGGATGGGTAAGGGGAGGAGTGTGACCAGTCAATGTAGGAGCCAGTGTTGCCAGATTCTATACACAAAAGAAGCCAAAATTCAATAAGCAAATTTCTGACAACACGCCAGAGTAATAAACAAAATATGTACATCTCGTTTCATATTGTATTCGCCAGTCTTCGTATTTACACAGTTTAAAATGTTTGAAGTACTCGAAACCCCGACAGTCGACTAAAACTTTTACCTATGTCTCAAAGACATTAAATGAAAACCTTTCAGCAGCATTAGTAGTGGACAACACAGCTGACCACAGGTAGCTGATAGTGTGTTGTGTAACACGTGAACTTCCCGCCTTGTTACGTGGAGATTGTGTCTATTGTAACCTGTGAATTTTCTTGCTTCTTGGAATGTTAACGTTATATTTCTTTTTTTTTTATTATATCTTTGGATATTTAAACATATTGTTTTGAGCATAGAGTGTAGAAGGGACAAACTTGCATTGAAAATAAATCTGTATTAACAATATCAACGAAATATACAACACAGTGACCATGAACTCATGAGATTATAACCTACTACGCATAAATCGTTTATCGCCTTCGTGAAACCACTGTCCACGGTCTGCATGAAATAATGTTTCCGACCACCATGTAGTAACGGCTTTTGTAGTGTGACTAGTGGATTTAGTGTGTGGTTCAGTTATTCAACAACTGATATTTCTACTTGGATTGTTTAGGCTACATTTCATTTGTACTTATATTTTGTTTTGGATTTTAAAAATAATCGCTAGAGTGTAAAAGCGAAAATTAATGTTGGGAGTAAAACATTTATAAAGTTCCAAATGTATATTTGAGATACAAACATAGGCCTACATGTCTCATATTCTCCAATAAGCAGTTCTGTCGTTGATCCTAACATAAAGGTTTCAATTGCTCCCAGTACTCAGCAGTTCTGTCACTGATACAAACATATATGTTTCAACTTCTCCAAATAACGTAGCTGACCTGTCACAGATATAATCAAAGTTCTCAACTTATCCATAGAACTCGGAAACATTGATAACAGGTAAGTCTATTTCCTAGACAATATATATGTATTTGTTTTTAAATTTCGTATGTATCCAGTTCAACATTGGGTCATATGTTTTTTTTTTCATTGTCTTCGTTTGTCAACGTGTTCGCCTTTTGTCCGATTCATTTTTCGCTGATTCAGATTTACTGTAGGAGTAATTGTGGCAGTTTTATGTTTGTAGTGCAACGTATGGCTGCATACTGACACTCAAACATAGAGGTCAGGGGAGAGAAATCGGGTGGTTAATTGTTGACAGGAAGATATCGTGGAACTCTTTGAGTGGGTGTGTTTCTGGAAATGTGTACAGGTGAACTAGTTTGTTCAAGTCGTGATGTCTGGTGCTGTAGATAAAAAGAAATGTGTACAGGTGAACTAGTTTGTACAAGTCGTGATGTCGGGCACTGTAGATAGTAGAAATTGTACAGGTGAACTAGTTTGTACAAGTCGTGATGTCTGGTACTGTAGATAGTAGAAATGTGTACAGGAGTGAACTAGTCTGTACAAGTCGTGATGTCTGGTACTGTAGATAGTAGAAATGTGTACAGGTGAACTAGTCTGTACGAGTCGTGATGTCTGGTACTGTAGATAGTAGAAATGTGTACAGTTGAACTAGTCTCTACAAGACGTGATGTCGGGCACTGTAGATAGTAGAAATGTGTACAGGTGAACTAGTTTGTACAAGTCGTGATGTCAGGTGCTGTAGATAGTAGAAAGTGTTGCGACGGTGAACTAGTCTGTACAGAGTCGATGATGTCTGGTACAGTAGATAGTAGAAATGTGTACAGGTGAACTAGTCTCTACAAGACGTGATGTCGGGCACTGTAGATAGTAGAAATGTGTACAGGTGAACTAGTCTCTACAAGACGTGATGTCGGGTGCTGTAGATAGTAGAAATGTGTACAGGTGAACTAGTCTGTACAAGTCGTGATGTCTGGTACAGTAGATAGTAGAAATGTGTACAGGTGAACTAGTCTCTACAAGACGTGATGTCGGGCACTGTAGATAGTAGAAAATGTGTATTTTGTACAAACTAGTTTAGCGCAAGTCATAGTGATGTCGAGTGCTGTAGATAGTGAGAAATGTGTGCAATTGAACTAGTTTACATACAAGTCGTGATGTCTCCGGTACTGTAGATAGTAGAAATGTGTACAGTTGAACTAGTCTCTACAAGACGTGATGTCGGGCACTGTAGATAGTAGAAATGTGTACAGGTGAACTAGTTTGTACAAGTCGTGATGTCGGACCTGGGTACTGTAGATAGTAGAGTAATGACACAGTTAGAACTAGTCTCTACAAGACGTGATGTCGGAGCACTGTGCTAGATAGTAGAAATGTGTACAGGTGAACTAGTTTGTACAAGTCGTGATCTCGGGTGCTGTAGATAGTAGAAATGTGTACAGGTGAACTAGTCTGTACAAGTCGTGATGTCTGGTACAGTAGATAGTAGAAATGTGTACAGGTGAACTAGTCTCTACAAGACGTGATGTCGGGCACTGTAGATAGTAGAAATGTGTACAGGTGAACTAGTTTGTACAAGTCGTGATGTCGGGTGCTGTAGATAATAGAAATGTGTACAGTTGAACTAGTCTGTACAAGTCGTGATGTCTGGTACAGTAGATAGTAGAAATGTGTACGGGTGAACTAGTTTGTACAAGTCGTGATGTCGGGCACTGTAGATAGTAGAGACTTAATAACTACTAGGGGTGGCGTGGTTAGATGGGGGACTGAGTGCCCCGGGGAAAAAAATTACTTTGTATTTGCAGAGTCCGCCCCGGGGGCAACTAATACAAGTACGACACTGACTAAAAGCTATGGATACGAAGATAACAATTAATAATAATTCACGAAAAGATTCATATGGTATAAATGTTTTATTATTATACTATTGTTCTATATCGTGTTAGAGTTACAATTTGTTGAACATTGACTCCAGAATATTGTAGCTTGTAACAGGTTAAATAACAAAATAAACAAACCTGGTCCTATACATAGATTATAATTAGTTTATTATTACATGTTAGACTGACTGTACTTTGGCCTATTTTTAATTGAGCCCTTCTAATTGGAAATGGGAATTAGCCGACCTATTAGGACACCCAGCGATTATGGGCTAACTTCGAGAATTAATTTCTATTACATCTGATGTCCTGGGGCCCCAAAACATCTCTGGAAAGTCCCTGCTCGATGTTCCCAAATGCATAGGAAGTTTCATTGGAAGAGTATTTGCATATGCTACCCTACCATCTTTAGAAATAAACGAAAAAGAATGTGTCTGTAGAGCCAAGACCCCATTTAAAAACCAGGGATCATCTAGGCTCTTGTCTGGCTTGTGATAAATTATTGCATTATTACAATAGCATGGACTCTGGGCAGTGCATTGAACTTTATATACTGGTAGAAACAAAGGTGGATTTATCTGTGGGCCCAGATTTCGGATGGGCTCAAAGCTCCCACAGTAGACATGCATTGGTATTTCCCCACTTTCCTGTTTTAAGCTACACCCCTTCCATTCCAAAAAAAAAACGTATGTGTTCATGGCCTCTCCTTGCATCTACTATCAATATTTTTCTTTTTCAATCCAGTCGATAAACGTTTATTTGTTTACTAGTCTTTTCAAAATATGTGTTTAATATGTCACATTTGTCATCACAATTTTTTTAATTGGTTGGTGAGAAATGAACAAGCATAGTTATTACCCATGCTTTGTCTTCGGTTTAAAATTCTGTGTTTCGTGTGCATAAACCACTAATGGGTTGGTTTTATGGTGCAATTCTTTCATCCCGCTTAAGCCGATAGTGCAATGACTATGGAATCACCACGGGAGATATAGCTGGAAATTACATCATGACCTGAAATAGCTTTTGGTCTTCACCAATACGTACGTGTATGAATCATAAAACATTTCAACAGATGATCTACACTTTGATATTGGTAATTTTTTCTTAAGAAAATAAAAAGCAGTACATTAAAATGAGATACACCCAACTGAAAGGAATAGGCCTACCAGCAAATTTAACAAAATTTATCCCATTCAGTGCAAGTGATTAATTAAAATATTAAACGCAGCAGACGATGTAATTAAGGTTACGGCCCATAAAAACTTTAAACACCATAAAAAAGGGTTGTTTTATACTACTTTAAAAAAAAGAATATCTAAAGTATCTGTGTAGCTATATATCGACATAATTAAGGAGGCTGGGACAAAAATTGAATTCAAATAAAACTTAAAGCTTAATGGATAGCTTGGTAACGCCTAAAATATTCGCCGCTGGATTGGGGGAGGTGATGGGCGACTATGCCAAGTATGTAAAATACAGGCGACATTGATTACGGGAATTAAAAAAAAAAACTCAATGAATCAATACAATTTAATCACAGAATAAAATGATTAATGTAATGTGTTATATAAACAATAATCAACCTGACATAAAATCTAATACATAAAATAGGCTGGGGAATTTGTAAAGATGGTCAAGGGGATACAACTCAATTATAAGGAGTCACTCGCCGGTCCGGGTACCGGGCCTTTGATCTAGTATCGTATAATGTTTAACCATTCAACTGATTTCTCACACTTTAATAAAAGCTAGAATGACATACACAATCTAAATAAAAAAAAAAAACTAGGCTACACTATTAGAGTCTCTTTAGAAATTATAAGGCAGGGGCGTTTATGAGCCAGCGTGCACGCTGAAATTTTTTTTGCCGAGAGCAAAAAGATGAAACGTAAATATTAAAATATTTATTCATGACCGTTCTGTAAATTAAAATCAGATTAATTTCATGAGAGTTTCTGTACATTTTTAACGAAACTTCATGCAGGAAATGAGTTTTATTTTAATTCTAAAAAATGTTTATCCATTCTGTGCCCTTACAAAATTTGGTATAATGCGCCAATAGAGAATTCCTGAGACATCGCATTTTTTTCACCATTGGGCAAAGCCAACCCCTATTAAAAAACTTTAAACTCACAAACTAATATTTATAGTTTACTATAAAGGAAAAAAAATCCGACTCTTTTTTTACCTTAAGTTACTGGGCAAATATCTTCTGAAATCAAAGGGCAATCTTCAAAACTTGTTCCAGTGGTATATTTTAAATATTTTAAGGGAAAAAAAAGATGTCTAAAATAGACATAGTGCACTTATCATATTTTACATCCTAGCATTCCCACTAAAAACTAAAAAAAAAACGAATACTCTGACCACATGTTGAATAATGAAACATTAGCTGCCCCCATTGAGAAGAGGGGAAGTATTTTCTTTTTTTTTTCAATTTTAGAAAACATGGTAAATAAGCCATTTCTGTTTTTCATTTTTTTTTTGAGGTGATTTACCCCCACTCCTCCATTTAGTTTGAGTGATAGCTTAACGCTGCTAAGGCTACTAACCCTGCAATCATGTTAAGTTTTACAGCTCTGCCAAAAACAACTTTTTTTCCTCTACAGGTTTTTCAATAAAAAATTGAATGAGAGTAAAAAAATCTTGGACTGAAACTGGAGCAGCCCTTCAAAATCAATATATCATAATGGCTATAGGCCAGCCAGAAAAATATTTAACCCCTCCACCAATGCAGTAATGATACTAATAATACCAATCAACAAGTACCTGAGCATTCAAGAGCCATCTTACATTAAGGGAAATATTTTACGGTGAAATTATTCTCAGACAGGCAAAAAGAATATCTGTTAATATTTTAAGTGAAACTGTTAACCAGACTTTATTAATTTTCAGTGTTTTCAACAGATAAGCACATATGATGGTCTGATGACAGTCACCATGGTGTCAATCTAGCTACCAAATGGTCAGACAAAGGTGCCTCTTTTCTGAATGCAAGGGATATAGGTAAATAGCCCCCCCACCTTCTTTTTACAAATATTTGCAATAATTGGTTGTATATCCTTTTATTTTCAATTTTCAATACAAATTCTGCTAACCAAAATATTTTGCATTATTGGCAATTCAAACACCAGTCAACTCCCATATAAGTGCAATATAGATGTGATAAACAAAGAACTTGGACTGTTACCTGGACAGCACCCTTTGCAGAAACCATTTATTGTAAAAATTCCAGGCTTGTGAAAAGGAAAAATACTGGTATCAACATTTTTGCCAATGACCATATCAGCAGAAGTAACAAAAAACTAAAAAAAAAAATTAATGAGTCTGACTTTTTGAATAATGAAACATTAATACCCATTGTGAAGGAGTATTTTCTTTATTCCATTTAAGCATGGTAAAGCATTTACACAGCTTTTCACATTTTTTTATTATTCATTAATACCCTTTCCTCCTGTTTAAATTGTGTATTAACTAACACTACTAAAACTACTAACCCTTGCAATCATGTTAAGTTTTACAGCTCTATAAAAAACATTTTTTTCAGCAAACCCAGGTTTTCAAGCCAAAAAAAATGAATGGGAATACAAAAAAAAGCCTTGGCTGAAACTGGGCCTTTGAAGTAATGTCATAATGGCTATGGTATCAGAAGAATATTTAACCCCCATCAATGCCAGTAATTATGCTAATGTCACACCAATCAACAAGTACCTGAGCATTCAAAGACCATCTTACATTAAGGGAAATATTTTACGGTGAAGTATTGCTGAAAGTTGAAATTAAAAAGAATATATCCACAATTTATTAAGTGAAACTGTTAGCCAGCCTTCTATTAATTTTAAGTCTGTTTTCTAACATTGTTACATATGATAGTCCTGATGACAGTCCCCTTATAGGTATGAGATCTTCAGCTCCCAAATGGTCAGACAAGGGTTACACTTTTATTATTGAGAAATAGGTAAATAGCCCCCACCTTCTTTCTAAATGTTACAATAATTGGTTGTATATCCTTTTATTTTTCAATTTTTCAATACAAATTCTGCTCACCAAAATAATATTTGCATTATTGGCAGATTCCAAACACCAGTCAACTCCATATAAGAAATTTTAATATAGATGTGATAAAAGAACTGGGACTGGTACCTGGGACAGCACCCCTTTTGTGGTATTTATTTGTAAAGATTTGAAGGCTGACAAGAAGGAAAAAAATACTGAATTATTAAACATTTTTGCCAATGAAGCCATATCAGCAGAAGAGTAACAAAAAACTAAAAAAAAAATGAATGGTCTGACCATACAATGAATAATGAAACATTAGCTACCCCATTGTAAGGAAGGGAAGTATTTTCTTTATTCCATTAAAGCATGGTAAGTAAGCCATTTTTGTTTTTCACATTTTTATTATTCATTACCTCACCACTCTTACATTCAAATTGATATTAACTAACACTACTAAAACTACTAACCCTTGCAATCATGTTAAGTTTACAACTTTATAAACATTTTTTTCCCTGACAGGTTTTCAAGCCAAAAAATGAATGAGAGTAAAAAAAATGCCTTGACTGAAACTGAACAGCCCTTTAAAGGCCAATATATCATAATGGCTATGAGCCAGCCAGAGAATATTTAACCTCATCAATGCCAGTAATGATGCTAATGACCACACCAATCAGCAAACACACCTGAGCATTCAAAATACATCCCATTAAGGAAATATTTTACGGTGAAGTATTTGCACAGTTAGAAATTACAAAAAGAATATATATTTAATATTTTAAGTGAAACTGTTAACCAGACTTCTATTAATTTTAAGTCTGTTTTCTAACAGATGCTTGTATATGATGGTCTGATGACAGTCCCCTTATGAGTGTGAGATACTAGCTCTAAATGGTCATGAGGGCCACTTTTCGAATGCAAGGGGGCCATTAATGAATACCATATTTTTACAAATATTTGCAATAATTTGTTACTTTATCTTTTATTTTCAATTTTTTCAATACAAATTCACACTAACCAAAAATAATATTTTGCATTGTGGCAGATTCAAAGCACCAGTCAACTTCATATAATTTCAATGTCAGTGTGGTAGAAAAGAAAAGAAGAACTCGGACAGGTACCTAGGACAGCACTTTGCAGAAACCATTTACTGGCAAAATTTGAGCTGACAAGATCTTGGAAAAAAAATGTAGTGTCCAACATTTACCTCCAATGACATATCAGCAGAAAGTAGCAAAACTAAAAAAAATGAATGGTCTGACCACACACTGAATAATGAAACGTGCCCTACCCCATTGTAAGGAAGTGGAAGTATTTTGCTTTATTCCATTTAAGCATGGTAAGTAAGCCATTTCTGTTTTATTTTTTAATAATTGATTTACCCCCCCAACTCCTCCATTTAGTTTGAGTATTAACTAACACTACTAAAACTACTGCTCTTGCAATCATGTTTGGATTTTTACAGTTCTATATAAAACGACTTTTCCTCTACAGGTTTCAAGCCAAAAAAATTGAGAGTAAAAAAAAGCTTGGACTAAAACTAGACAACCCTTTAAAGAGCCAATATATCATAATGGCTATAGAACCAGCAGAAGAATATTTTATTCTCCACCAATGCCAGTAATGATGCTAATACGACCCGCAATCAACAAGTACCTGAGCATTCGAACCATCTGCCCATTAAAGGAAATATTTTACGGTGAAGTATTTTCAGTTACCCAAAATAAAAAAGTATATATTTAATATTTTAAGCGTGAAACTGTTAGCCAGACTTCTATTAATTTTAAGTGTTTTCACAACAAAGATAAGCACATATGATGGTCTGATGACAGTCCCATATGGTGTGAGATGAAACTCCCAAATGGTCATACAAGGGACACTTTTCCGAATGCAAGGGAATAGGTAAATAGACATCCCACCATATTTTTACAAATATTTGTCATTGTTTGTATATCCTTTTATTTTTCAATTTTTCCAATACAAATTCTGCTAACCAAAAATAATATTTTGCATTATTGGCAGATTCCAAACGCCAGTCAACTTCATATAAGTGCAATATAGATGTGGTAGAAAAAAAGAAAGAACTCGGACAGGGTACCTGGGACAGCACCTTTAGAAACCATTTATTGTAAATTTGAGCTGACAAGATGGAAAAAAATCTGGTGTCAACATTTTTGCCAATGACCATATCGACAGAGGAAATGTAAAAACCAAAAAATAGTCAGTTATTTACTGAAACCAGCGAAACAGTTATTTTTACATTGTGAAGTGATATTTTCTTTGTTCATTCGACATGATAAAGTGAAAACCATTTCATTTTCCTTTTTTTAATCATTAGTTTATACACAACTCCTCTGTTGGTGATATTAATAACGCTCACTAAAACTATAACATACAGTCATATTTGAGTTTGAAATATAAAAACGAAAAACTTTCTCTGCGGGTTTTCGACTAAAATAAATGGGAGTAAAAAATCTTGGACTGAAACTGGAGCAGCCCTTTGAAACCAATATATCATAATGGCTATGAGCCAGCCAGAAGAATAGCCCAACCCTCCATCAATGCCAGTAATGATGCTAATGACCACACCAATCGACAAGTACCTGAGCATTCAAGATATCTTACGTGAGAAAAATATTTCACGGTGAAGTATTTTCAGTTAAAATAAAAAAGAATATATATTGTATTATTAAGTGAATCAAAGCCAGCCTTCTATTAAATTAATTCTGTTTTCTAACAGATGAGCACATGTGATGGTCTGATGACAGTCCCCCTTATGGTGTGAGATGCATCCCAAATGATGAAGACAATGGACACACTTTTCTGAATGCAAGGGATATAATTATTATCCCCCCCCCACCTTCTTTACAAATATTTGCAATAATTGGTTGTATAACCTTTTTTTTTCAATTTTTCAAAACAAATTCTGCTAACTGAAAATAATATTTTGCATTATTGGCAGATTCCAAACACCAGTCAACTCCATATAAGTGCAATATAGATGTGGTAGAAAGGAAAAGAACTCGGATTTGAGCTGACAAGATGGAAAAAAAAATCTAAGTTGTATGTATGATACAAGGGACACACTTTTCTAAATGCAAGGGGAAATAGGTAAAGTAGCTCTGTCTCAATGAGAAATGGTTGTATATACTTTTATTTTTCAATTTTCAATACAAGGTGGGTTTGGCTTGGTTGGTTTGGTTGGTTGGTTGATCGATTTGTTTGGTTGGTTTGTTTCTTTGATTGGTGATTTGGTTTGGTTGGTTAGCATTGATGGGTAGCCTAGAATATAATTTGTGACGGATTTGGCTTGGTTGGTTGGATTGGTTAGCTGGTTTGGGTAGTTGGTTTGGTTGGTTTTTTGGTTTGATTGGTTGGTTAGGTCATTTCTGCACATTAGGAAGTTGGCATAAATCAGCACCTAATTAACCTAATCAATCGTATTTAAAAATTCAGTTTTCAAATTGATTAGGAAGCGGTTGCACATTACACCTAGTTTTTCAGGGCAACACCGGGCTTAATATCTAGTGCTTAATAAATATGTTACAATAATTTATACCTCTTTCGTAAATTAAACTGAGTTATTTATTATGTCTATGTTATGGTATGACATAATAGTTTGAATACAAACAATTGTATTTTATTGTGTTCATTAAAATGTGAGTTAATTTTATATAATTTTTAATCATCATTAATTTCGATCAATTTTTTTAATCTGACAGCAGCTCTAATTTTAATGTGTATACATATTTTATATATATATATATATATATATATATATATATATATATATATATATATATATATATATATTGTTGTTGTATGATTATATTTTGTCTAAATATATTTTGTAATTCATTAGAAATTGGATCATGTGGAAGATCTTTAACTTTTCTGCAATAATTTTGACAACAATCTTTGAAAGTCTTTGAGTTAGATAAATTTCACTCGGAGAGAAGATGGCCGCCACCAAGTCTATAAGCCCACAGAAAGACATTGAAAGCACAACAGATATGTGTCTGTTGATGTGTTAATTTTTTCACCCCAAATGACCACATCAGTTAAGTGTAAAATAAATGATTTTATATTTTAGCACCTTTAAGTCGTCATTGCCTACTAGTCATGGCTGATAGGTGACACATACATGTTTCCATCAGACTATGGATGACATGTGATATTACATGTTCAATCAAATCATGGTTTTACTATTCAGTATTATCATTATCGCATCAATTTTAAACAGAATATTATATGTGTTCAAGCAATAATAGGCTATATGTTTTTTTAATATGAATACGATTAATCCAGGGAAAATGAGGAAATCTGTTTAGAAAAAAATAAAATTTATTTCTTGATAAAATGTTTAGAAATTGTATCATTTTTTCTGCATTTTTTATGCAGAATTGAATAAAGTATAAATAAATGTTAAAGATCTTGATACTTATTTTTTGTCTTATTGCTGTTTATATATTTGAGACTATAAAAAAATCATTAATTTTTTTCCTTATGTTAATACATTTTCAAGCAAAATACCATCTGCATCAACTAAAGCTAATGCATTATAAATCTTTTTCAATTTCCAACAAATTGTAAGATGATAATTGATTGCACAAATTTCTAGATAGCAATTCCCAATGCAATGACTATTGTTGCATCCAAACAGTCAGTCTGTGGCTCTATGGCGGCATTCCCTATTTTTAACTTCACCTCCTGCCTTACAAGATTTGCATAATCATTCAGAGGCTGACAAGCTGTCATGTCAGCAATTTTGCTTCTGACCTCTGGTCAACAAAATAGTATAAAACAATACCTCTTGTCTAGTTCTTAAATACAGCTGACACTTATGTGCTGGACTCATAAGCCAACACATGGCAGTAAATACTGCATGTATTTAGGTTCACTAACACAACCATCAGCAGGTCTTTGTCAATTACTGTGCCTTGCAGGGCTCTGAAATTGTCCCAGCACCTGATGTCCTATGTTTACCAGTGGCATTTTCTGTCAGTTTGACTGACACTGATTCAATCAATCACAAACAATACAGTGCTGCAGTATAAGAACATCTGTGGCATATATTTAGTGCATTCAATATCCATATTTCCATTGAAATACCCATTGAAACAAATCTGGGGAAACAATGTTTATGTTAAAGTAGATGAATTATCATAAGTAAGAAATTAAAAAAAATTCACTTGTGGACTTTCACCAGGACTTGTACAAATTTCCTTGGTTTTGAACCCAGGATTATCAGGTTGGCAATTCAGTCTACCTAACATAGCCACATGTCCCTCCAACATATTTGAGACAGACCATTTCGCAATTTCTTGATATGTCCCCTTTATGCCATAGTTACAGAAACAAATTCTACTTCAACCCTTATGGCTCATTTAAGCTATTGACTTTAATTATTTTTTTTACTGAAAAGAGCATGGATTTTTTTAATAAATGTTTTTTTTTTAAAGAATAAATATTTTTTTTTTCTTAACCTAGTCCAACATAACAATCAACATTTAAATATCTCAAATAATTACTTAAGAATATTTATATTTCTTCATTTATTTTTACCATACATGTGTTATTATATAATTATTGTTGAGATTAAACTCACAAAAGTTTTTTAAACCAATGACTTAATATCAGATGGAAAAAAATATTAAAGAAAAAAAAAACTAAACAAACACATTAGTTGAAAAACAATTTTCTTAAAAATGTTAATTTCAGAAATGTACTCGGTTTAGATTGAGAACACTCACTGTATTTAAACTTTATAAATGACATTAAAATCTTTTCAGATAGAAGACATTGTGTAGAAATGTCCAAACCACTTTTCAGAGTAATATAGAAAAGAAATTCAAATACATGGCATTCAATTTCAGGGCCATTAGTAATAGAGCATCTGATATATGCTAAGGATTATAAGTAATTTTTGAATATAGTTTAAAAAAGCTTTACATAAAACAGTTCATATAATTTTACATTGCACAATTCTGAATTTTTATAGAAATATATTCCCTTGCAACATATTAATTTTACAAAATCCCATTCAGAGATCCAGATAAATGGTCAAAGAAATACTGTGGAGCCAGCCTTCTTTAACTCCATTTGTTGGAGGCCCGACCTTTAAAAAAATTGGTTAACGGATTTATTTTTAAATTCTATTCTCTAACATCATTGCTGTTCCACTATGGATGGGGAGAACACGATGTGGATTCTCTTTTTGAACCTGTGCTGTTCTTTGATACCAACCCAAACCAAAGTAAAAATTGCTAAAAGTATAAACATAAAAAAACATATTAACAACATAATATAAATCAAGCACAGTGTTACTGTATGTATTGCATCTTCAAATCTGTTAGCAAATAAAGAATTGATCTCAGCTTCCTCAAATTCTGTTTCCTTGAGCTCAGTATCAGTATCATAAAAATTACATGTGGTGGAATGTGCACCTCTGGATGAGAAACTGGCTTTCTCTGCTTTTTTCAGAATGGATGACAGGAGTAATTCTATGGAGGATTCAAAACCATTTTACATTTACTGTGTTCTGCAGTTGGGCGCTTGTCTGATTTAGTGTTGCTCTCTTCATGAGTTTTAAAGCCCATTGAAATACCCTGTTTCGATACTTCTACTTTAGTGTGTCATCAATATTACGGTAGAGATTATTTTTGTTAACAGATCGCAGCCAGGGTAATGCACTGGCCAGCTTAAAGAACAGGCCCTATAATTCATTGATTAAGCATTGAGAAACAGTGGGAAGATTGGAAGTGTTTCTAAACTTTTGTAACAGAGCATTTAGCATTCCTACAGTGAGCATAATAAGTAGCTATGGCAGTGAACCCATCTCTGGTGCCTTCTATAGTAAAGCATGCTGACACAAGAAATAGAATATCTTCTATTTGTGTAATTTTGCTGCCTTTGAACCCTTTTCTCTCAAAGGCAGTAACTAACCTTGTGTCATAGTAGGCTATAGTTGTGTGTACTATGCACACAGGTGTGTGTGTATGTTTTGGAGCTTGGCCAGCCAGGTCAGCCTGATTAGGGTTGAGACTCTAGTTATTTCGAGAGTCTAAATATTATGTATTTATAGAAAATAGGATTGTCCCAGCAAGTGCGATTTAGTTAGATGTAGAATGTTCAAGTAATTAAATTTCATAATATATAAGAGGATGTTTGTAAGATATGGGAGTTCAGTTAAGGAGTTCAGTTCAGTTAAAGATTTCAGTTAAGAGAATTCAGTTCAATTGAAGTCAGTCAGTCAGCAAGTCAGTTAAATGTTGAGTTCAGTCAGTCTAGAGTATAGAAGTTCAGTTAATCAGTTGAGTTTATTGGAAAGTTGATAAGTGTTTATTAATGACTTAGAGAGATTATTAAGTCATTATAACGATAATTCAGTTCATATTAGATTTATTCTACAAATTTTATGTTTTATTGTTTTGTTAATAAACTATTATGAACCATGGAACATAATTAGTTATTATTACAATCCGTTTAGAAGTGACAACAAAAATATTACATTCGTTATACCTTGCTTTTTAAGATCAATGGTAACAAGTTAAAACTGTGTCTTGTCTATGCATGTTCTTACTTTTGAAAAATAGAACATAAGTAAGTTTAAATGAGTTAAACTCGGAGAATATCATGAAAGCCAATATAAATAAACAGACGCTGCAATATGCTCTTTAGTGATAATACAATAGCATCCAACTTCTTTTGTAGAAAACAGATTCAAACATTTCATTAGCCTCCAAACAGTTTACCACTTGATTCAGAGAGGCTTGTAATTTATCATGCAGCAAACTAATTTTATTCAAACCACTTAGTTAATTCTTTCAGTTTCCTCTGCTTTTTTATTTCTTGATAGCAAACATCCATTCTAGAAGCTCAGGATGTTCTAATGCTAAATTCATCGAATTAACAATCCTTCATCAAAAACAGATCAATTGTCCAAGTCGTGTTCACCACAAGATTTGCAGGTGGGTATTTCAGGGGCTGATGTATTTCCTTTCCACAGGTACTTTTCCACACATAAACAGCTGTCTCTTCGCTTTCTTCCAAAGCCTGATATTCAGGACAAAGTTGAAGCTTAGCTAAAATGGCTGAAGGTAAGAGTGACACTCCACATGATTCACATACTGCTTCATTAATGTCAGTTTCATTTACATCATAAGAGTTGGAAAAACTTGGACCACTCTGAAATTATAAAGGTAAGGGGCATGAGTATGATGAGGCAGTTAAAAAATGCAACTGTAATATGAATAGAGCTGGGCCCAAAATAATAATTAGCGGGTCACTTAACGGCTCTAAACAAAAAGGCTGAAATAATAAAACAAACAAAAAATTAGATGACCCTTATGACCCTCGGGAAATGAAGTATAGAATTCCCCTTTTCTGCCAGCCACAGCATATTAAAGGAGTTGTGTGCCTAGTATAATGCTAAGTGCTCACTTTGCAAACTAATAACAAATACTAAAGTTGCAGCCAGGAATTCTGGGTCCCATGACAAAATATAACAATGACGAGACACATATCTATTTTTTAGAAAATAAATTTTTAAAAAAATAAATAAAATAAATAAGATTTAGGTACAAACACGTGTGAGAGGCCTCTTCCTCATGGCAGCATTTAAAGCCAGGGTGGACTTTCACCTGGACCTGAAAAAAATCTTTAGTTTCTCAGTGGGGATTGAACAAATAAACCTTCAGATTGACAAATCAGTGCTCTATATCGCTAGAACGTGAATTCCAATGAACCTAATAGACACTAAAAAATTCTGTAATAAAATAATTTTACTTGTTTACCCAACAAAATTACTGTGAACATAGTTCAGCTCAAACTCATGCCACATTCTATACATATTCTCTTCGTTCCTTCCCAGTCAATATCTCTCTTCAGCACAAGGTGTGGAAGGATTAAGGATGGTCTGAATCAGGGAAATTTGGCTGGAGAAAAAAAAGATATATGTTACCTTTTTATATATAACTTATTATTACACTTATTAGGCTAATAATTATTATTTTTTTAACTTGAAAATGACCCATGGCATGATCATGCCATGGCCATGGTGATGAGTAGTTATAGACAGTAAGAGACACATAGGGTCCTGATGTAGGTCCCTAGTAAGGCCACCAAAAAAACATGCTAGTCACACAATCCCTAAATATGCTACATAAATGTGTTAATTCCAATGGCACTTCATGTCAACTTTACTTACTATATAATATGTCTATGATCGAGACTTAATAGCGTTGTTTTAGCTGCTGCACAATAAATCTTCTAGATAAGTTTTTCCTAGTTACTAGATCTTTAAAAGAGCTACAATAATGAATAAATGCCCTTTTGCAAGAAGAGCTCTTTGGGTATTTATAGCTAAAACTAGGTCAAACGTGTGCATGCACATAGCATCAGCTATTACTATGTTAAGCTGTTTTATTTTCCAAATTCTACATTAAAATGGCAGCGTCATTGTGGTGATGATCCTCCAAACTAGTAACAACAAATGTGATCAGAAAAAATACACAATCATTGAATTATTGTGTTTGGTTATGCTTGTAAGTATTATTTCCAGAGATGACAGAAAAAGCTCTTGACATTGATAAAGGCAAACTTCTTATTCCATGGATGGAGAGATGAACGACTCATGATTGACATAGTCTGTGCTCGAGCAGCAGTTCATCATAAAATCAAAAGGTTTCGATTTCGTAGATAACGCGTTTAATTTATCTTTCGCGTAATTAAAACTTTTTTTAATTTTCAGCATTCTTTACCTTTGGCTAGTGACTCTGTGTGGGATCGAATAATTATACCAGTCCACCAGTTCACTTTAGTGACTTCATGCTTGCAAAATAGTGAGCCTTAAAAGTACTGTTTTCAAATTAGAAAATTAGTGTAGCCTCAATACTAAATTGGCTAAATAATTTATAACAAACAAATAAAAACTAAAATAAACTATTCATCTAAAGGCGTGATATTAGTGACTTTATAAGTGTTAAATTCAAGATAAAATGTTTAATGATTAATGTTTTTATAAGCCATAAGGTATACAGTTTTTGTTTAATCCTAATTAAACATTGAGATAGGAACATAACTGCACAAAATCAAGAGGCTAGCTGTTTAAAATGAAGTTAGATTATTTATTTCTCTGAAAGTTTGGTGCTTTAAAGTAGAGATGGAGAGGGAAGTACTGAGTATATGTTTTACATATTTGTTGGTCCTCATATACTTGCATGGACATAATCAGTACTTGAAAAATTTCTTTTAATGAGTAAAGTGATAAAATTATAATAAAATAGCTGCATCTGTTAGCTGGATATATAAAATGAAAGAAAAACTAAATTGGCTGGTAATTAGGACCAAAACTTTGAAAGAACACTTAGAATACCTTTTAACTTTTAAATTAAACAATGTAATCACCAATAATGATACTGCCAATACTGGTAATATTCTTTAAAAATAAAATTATACCAAATGACAGGACTTATAGTTAAAGATGTGCATGTTCTTCTAGTATCGTAAAAATTATGAATGTTGCCAAACTTGATTTCTTTTTTTAACATCTTGGCACTAAAAAAATGTAATGTGTAACCAATTTTCACTTAAAAACAAATTTTCCCATCAGATTTTGAATATAAATATGAAATAAATAAAATAGATATAATTTAGACAGCTGTTGTTTTTTTTTTTATTTTTTTTACTTAAAAATAAAATATAATTTTTTTAACTATTACCATGAAAGCAGTTTTATTTTTAAAGGCTCACTTTGCAAACACTGTTACAGATGAGTGAAAATAATAAGATTTGATTCATAGGAAGAATCAAAATTATTTATGGACTGGGAAAAAAAGGAATTATTTTTGTATCCTATTGTTGTCTTTTTATATTTTTTTTTTTTTGTGCCAAAAAATAAATCAGTTCCAGGAGTTATAGTGAACTAAAAAAAATTTTTTTTGACTTTCATGGATTAGATGCACTTTAAGATTTTAGGTGCTAGCAGCTGAACCAGATGAATCTAGCATGGTGGCAAGGCTGGGTATGCTTTCAAACCAACATGATTATTTGTTACATTTTTATTATTATTATTTTCTAAATGTGTATTATATCAGTATGAATGAGGTTGATAATTAAGACCCTTTTTAAATTTATTTTTTTGATTTGACTTATTTTTTCCCTTAAATTTGTGGTATATTGATCGTTATGCAATGTATATTTGATTTGCAGTTTGACTTGTCACGATAGTTGTATTTTGTCACATCACATTTTCTAAAGCTTGGAGGGATAGCTTTTTTTGGTATTTTTTGGTGTAATATTCTTGGGATTGACTGGTGGTCATGTCTTTGCTTGATGCAGATATGATGGCCGTGGACACCTTTATGACCTGGCCACACATGCAATAGTGAAAATGTCGATAAAAATCCCCTCTCACTGAAGAAGAACAAGCTGTTGAAAAAGCCTGTGATGAGGAAAGATACTTAGAGCTGCACACAGATGTCAGGAAGCTCAGATATATGAAGGTGGGTAAACATTTTGAAACTTGACAGATCAGTTTATATTAATGGGTCAGGAATGCCCAAAACTAAAAATCATATATAATAATACTCATTTCCAGTGTCTTGTTAAATCGAAAAGTAAAGAATGAATACAACAGTATTCCAGTTTAAAATACAACCATGAAAAAGAATCGGATCTGCCCGAAACCAAAAAAATAACATTAGCCTACCGAATCAAGCCTAAGGGGATATAACTCTATGCAAAGGTTTTGCAGGGTACAGCTAGTCATTATAGATTCTTAATAATGAAAACTTAATCTGTAATATCTGAAGTTGTGTTGTGCCTGAAAACTGTGCTGAATTTTATTTTATATGCTTGCATACATTGATACACTTGCATTATTTATTTATTTTTTAATGCATCATTGCCTTCAACAGAGGAGGAATGGAAGAGATACTACTTATCACTGCAAGAGGGCTACAAAGCTGTCGGTTTCAGTTATGATGAGCAGTTTAACATGGACAGGAGAGGTTACTTTTAGGTAAGTATTAGTATATAATACCTAATGGTCCTGTTGTATTCATTAGCTTTACTTTCATCAACATTGTACTTTTTTTTACACTTGTCACATTATATGCTTAAAAGCTATTCTGTTATTATATTTAGTCAGTCTATCATTATGTTTTTAACTCAAAACCCACCTTACTACCAACTTACTAAGAAACTCTTTAATTTACCTAGCAGCATATTTATTCAGGTGCGACAGTTATTGCATTCCATTTGTGGTGAAGTATTGTTAGTGTTGGAGACAGGGAAAGAGTCTTGGAAGTTTGCCAGTTACAACCGGTCCTGGTTTATCTGCAACCAAATCATAGTAACCACCTGTGTTGGCTTATAAACAAATATTCAGCTCTATTCATAAAGCTCAGAATCATCACAAAGTCAATATTGTAATTGGCATTCCTTGAGAGCCAATATCTCTTAAAGGTGTAATTTAGATGCTTATTTGGGCTGATGCTCTAAAACTCATTCTGAAATACTGAACATATCAATTAATGTTTATACCCACCGTGCCGTCATTTCAGAGCCTGTTAAAGAAGAAGACGAAAAGCCTTTTGTCCCTCCGGCTGAACTGCAGTTACCAAAGGATATGCATATTGTAAGTACCTTGTATTTCTGGGGTTTTTTTTTCTTTTATTTAACTCTCATCAATTATATTATTTATATTCTAGTTTGTTGATACTTTGATGTTGTTTTGTATTTTTGGTCAAGTTTATTTATGTTATTATTTTATATCATTGAATGTTTAGACATGTCTAATTTTGAAACCTTAGTGAAAACTAGGTTAAGAAAGACCATGAATATTTTTTCAGATGGTCCACAACTTTTTGGTCTCTGGTAACAATTAGTGTTTTGTCATGGTAAATAATTTCTCTTGTTCAGTTCAGAAAATCGAGCCTACAGCTGGATTTCAATTTATGAACCAATATTTCTATAATAAGCTACCTGATAATATTTAGTTGATCATTATATTCATCCAAATCAGAAAGTAATATGAATTATTTTCTTGATGATTTGCACATTAAAAATGTTATGTTACCAGTAAGTAATTTTATTGATTCTCACAATGCATCATGTGCCCATCAACACATATAGTTTAAAGAATGTTTTGATTCAAGTGATAGGCTTGATAAAAAATACTTTTCTAGAGTTTGTACTGATTGATGAATCATTTATAAGTGAATAAAAAAAAAGTGTTGATGGATTATAAATCACTTTCTTGAACCTAAATTTTAACAACTTGCTTCTCAGCTTTTATTTTCTGAACTGGTTCTTTGATGCTATACTCTCTAGCCTTCATGTGTGAAACAGAATGCTCGTATTGAGAAAACAGCCAATTTCATAGCACAGCATGGGATCCAAATGGAAATTATGCTGAAAACTAAACAGGCTGGGAATCAGCAGTTTGATTTTCTTCATTTCGAGGATGAGTTAAATCCATATTACAAGCACGTCGTTCAGATGATAAAATCTGGCAAATACAAACCTGCTGAAGAAGATGATGATAACAAAAAGGTTGACTTTTTAAAAAATAATTTTACGTTACATATTTTTTGCATCAGAGCCCAATTTTTATAGATTAATTTTCCCCTCTTTTACATCACGTTACTACTTTTTAAAAAATTTTCATGAAATTTCATAGCTTTTATTTAGCTATCTTTTATTTTTTTACTTTCCTTGAAATCTTGTTATTAACCCATTGGTTCCTTAGGGGAAAAACTAGAGATACCCTGCAATTACTGAGGGTTTTGGGATTGAGCAAAAAGTTTTGGGAAAAAAGGGTGGGTGCACAAAAACGCATGTAACTTTTAAAGTAATAGAGATAGTTCTTTAAAAGTATACATTTTATTACAAAGAAATGAATTATCTTTCATTCTGTGAAAGAATTAAAGTTATAAAATTGATATTTAAAAGTTATTATTCAGAAAAGTATGACAATTTTTTTTTTAATTTTGATTTTTTAAACCCTATTTTCAACTGAAAATTTTAACTGGAGGCTATAAAAATAGCCTATAGGTATATCGAGATAAAATAAACATCATTCAATTTCCTTTACAACAGTGTAAGAATTACTAAAATTGATCAAGATTTGATAAAGTTGTTATGAATTGAAAATAATCACTATTTTTAATGGAGGACCTGAGTGTGGGCTGTTTATATAGACTTTATATATTGTGCAACTATTTATCAACTACAATCTTAAATAGTATGATCTATATATCAACATGTCGGAAATTAAATAATCTTTCTTATGATATATATTTTATGTATGTTGACTTTATAGTAAAGATGATAAAAGTATATAAATTCGATATAATTTATTCCTTCGAATTGGTTATGCAACTTTCAAACCTTACACATTACAAACGAAAAAACAACAAACTAATTATAACTAATATTTCCGAATTTAAGCTTTATAATAATAATTGTTCATTTCTCTTCCTATCGGCTATACTTTCTTCATTTTTTTCCAAAATTAATATAATAACGAACTTTTGAAATCGGTCACCATATTGGACCATAAAAAGGTCCGGACACAAATTATATATCTCAATAAAATCATAGTGATTTAGAAAAAATAAGTGATTTAAGTTATAGTACTAAAACTAAACATAATAAGGACACAAACAATGTTTTAAAATGGAAAATGTAGCTACTCACATGTTCTTATAACGTCATCATAATTAATGTAATCCATATTGAAATACTAAGACTAAGTCTCACAAAAACACGCATCCATTAATAACAGAAATATAGCACATTCACAAAACAAAAACAAACAAACTGCAATTGGAAGTGGTGATTTTATATTTCATATATTCTCTATAATGTATTTTAAGTCTATAGCAAGTTAATATAAAGAAATTGTAATAGTAATTTTAAGACGTTAAACACGCCTATGGCCTCATCTCGGAGTGATGTCATAAATCTGCCGGTGTTTATCGAAAATAACTGCATCGCCGTAAATCTACTAGAAATAATTCATTATAATCAGTTTTTATACTGTTTATTGTAAAAAAAAATCATTTTTAAACGTAAATGTTAAATAATTTGTAAAATGTGTTGATTTTGAAGCAACACGCTGTGTTCTGTGTTTAAGGCTAACAATAGTACTGCGCATGCGCAGTGAACCTGTTATGCAATTTTTACCACCAGCGAGCTCGGGACAAAGAAATTCCTTACACAGGGGGTCTGGTTTCTGCCTCCTGTTATTACATAATGGAAAAGTTACGCAAATGACCTAGATATTCAAATAGAGGGAAGGCTGACCTTTACATTGATACCACACATGTGTAATCTTACGCTAGAATGCCGGCTTAAACTGGACATCAAAAGCGGCCATTTCGGCCGACTTTTCGATCGGAGAAAGCGTGTCATTTTTTACCCTCCCACTAAAAACACCAATAAAAAAAGAACTGTCTAGAAAATGATGAAAAACCATTAATGAATTTGTGTAGAAATGATTTCTCTACAAGAATATATAGGTTACAACGCGATACATTAAACATAAGGTATAGAAATCTATCGCTGAAGTGAAATGTTGTCAAAAATCCGCATCCGTAGTTCGGGCCTTATCGCGATTGTTGTCAAAAATCCGCATCCGGAATGAAAAGGTTAATGAACTTTTTTAGAGTTTTCACTTTTGAAAAAAAAAGAAAAGTGCAAGATGTTGCCTGAAATACATTCTGTCAGATATGATTTTTTTGTTAAGTTGAACAATATCTCTGTTTTCAGAAACAGAAGAGGACGATGGTCACAGCTATCTCCATCCTTCACTTTCCTCAACGTCACTGTTGCCGCCGCCCACCACCAGTAAGTAAATATTCTCACATTTAGGTATCTCAGAAAAAAGCATCCGAGAATGCCTAATTACTTGATTTATTATTCCTTCAAAATTAAGATTTGTTCCTAAATTTTTCATTTATACCTTTTTTTTTCTTCATTCAGCCGTCAAAGCCTATTGAACTGCCAAAAGTCTCCATCCATGACACCCCTTATGGAGCTTTGATCAAATCTATCCAGGAGAATACAGAAATGTAAGTGCCCCCAAAAAAAAAAGAATGATAAAATTGTTTTTTTTTTATTTTATTTTAAGATCAAGGCTGAAAAGGGCCGCTTACGATTCTGTCATTATCTTTGTTGTTGTTGTTTTTTTTTTTAATGTAATAGTTGCTGTTGTTATATTAGATGGGTAATTATTTACTGTGCATGTTTTTTGAACCATATCGGGGTGGTCATGCATTAGGTCAGTGCACCTATTTGTAAGGATGAGACCGTTTGTCATTTTAAAATGTTCATATTTGTTAACATTATCTGTCTAAAGTCATGGAAACTCCACTCTGTAATTTCACAATACTCCATTACATAAAAAATAGCTGTCTATGTTGAAGGTAACCCGTACAGTGGTCAATTGAATTTTGATGCTGACAGTTGTTTGGTTCTTTTCGTATTGAAATATTTGCTAAAAAAATTTTTTAGAGATAAAAAAAAAAAAAAAAGTATTATTTCACAGTTCTCGGCTGTCATCGCTAAAAATCAAGCACATACCTACCACCAGGCAGCTTATGATGCTGACTACCAGACACAGATGATGTCCATATATCACAACAACCACGCCTCCCCAGGCACAGAAACCGTCACCCTCCCCATGGTTAGCTCCCTCAGCGGTCAAGCCTTGGTTGACCAGCTGTACAGCCAACCTCTCCCGCCTGGCACTGAAGAGCAGCATGATGGGTCACACCCTTCATTGAACAGGAAAGATAGGAGAAGAGCGAACTCATAGCTCTGACAGCTCGTCATCCTCATCATGGTTCATCATCGAAGAACCCCCGTTCATCCAAACAAAACAGGTTTGTTTTTTTATTTAACTAAAATTATTAATAGGCTACAACAAATATATATGGCAGTGAGCTATTTATTAGGAATTTATTTTATTTTTCACTAGCTTTGTTATTTTTTATCGATGTTTCCGTAACATATTTCTCACTTTCAGCATTTCTCTGAAAGACAAAAATTCTTCCAAGGTGCCAGCCCGAGCTGAGGGCCCTAACTTGATTGAGGCACCCCCTCCGGACGTAGAACCCATAATAGATCGCATGGCTATGTATGTAGCTAAGAATGGGGCAGAATTTGAGATGGTTGTTATGAGCAGGAATGACCCCGTTTTCAGTTCCTGAATGAATTTCACGCCCATCACCCATATTATAAGAAAAAAAGGAAAAGTACATTCAGGTATTAATTTTATTTTTTTTTTAATATTTTACCTTTTTTTTTTTTTTTTAGAAAAAAATTTTTTTTGTACTGTCCACTATTAGTAAACTTTTTCTGCACTTTGAACCCTTTAAGATGTCAGGTGATACCTTTGATTAATCCACTGAGGCAGCTCTGTTGATTGTTTCCAGAGTTGCTGTAAGTTTTGCCTTTCTTGAATATTTATGCTTCTGTATGGCAGAGTGTGAATGCTGAAGTTGAGATCTTATGTCTGCCTCGTTATCATATTTTATTTATTCCAGCTTGGTCTTTAGAATACTTCTGTTTTTTGTGTCACAATTTCTTAAAGTCTAAAATTACTTTTTCTGGTTGAAAATTTTCTCTTTAAAAACACATTCTTCTGATTATGTGACTGAAATCTGAAAGTTCATGGACATGTTAAGTGTTATCATTATTATTTTTTTTTACATTTTATACCACATATTGTATGTTTTCTTTAAACAGGAATTGAATAAAACCTCAACTGAAACTAACGAAGTTGAATCTTTAGAAGACAAGTCTGGTCAGAATCTTCAACGTAGTGTTAGTTTTTCCATCAAACCACGACCTAAAGATCAAGAAGGGGAGCCAGCAGCCAGGCAAACCATGGCTCTTTGAATATGATAGCAGTGAAGGTACTAGTCTTGTCTTTTATATTACAATTAGTCAAATTTGTCAAACGGCCCAGCTCGTCAGGCGAAAAACCGTTCAAGTCCCTAATTGGATGTCTCTACTATAAACCACTAATTGGAATAGTTTGGTTGTTCTTTCATCCCCACCATATCTGACAGTGCAATGGCAAATGGGTGAGGGTTGGGGGATCGTAAGCAGCGGACTGTGCAGCCCGGAGTTGAACCCATAATCCACGTCATGTAGATTGAACAGCGCAGAGACACTGCACACTCAAAATTAGGTCCTCATCAATTCTCTCTAATAAATACTTTTCCAATGTCGCAGTGTTGACTCTTTCTTACAACCCCATGATCTATCTTCAAAATACTCAAAGCACAAACATGACGGCTTTGAACACCCTTCAATTTGTACTTTAAACAGCCAGCCTCTTATCTAAGCCACATGTGGATCTCGATATATAATTAATGTATTATGTGTAGTTTATTTTCCTGACGTATCTAAAAATAATATTTATTACAGGGTTTTGACATGCATTAACCAAATGTATATGTCCTACCATTTGTCTGCATACATCCGCAGACAGAAAATTGATTAGGCATTTTATATATTTATGATTATCTACTGACAAATTTATTTAATGCATTATTGAAATGATTGAAGTTTGTGAACAAAAAATCATGTTTGTTTGGAGAAGAAATACTTCCTTTCCTTAAACTAGTTTTTTGCACAATTTCTAAAAATTCTCTGGGTTCTTTTCAGGGAAGAAGAAAAACTACGAGAGCAAGTGTCTGAAAACCTTTCCGGCTCAGTGACACCAACAGCTAAACCACCTGCCGATGAAGACACACAAAAAGAAAGTAAGCATAAACAGCTGAACATTGAATTGTTGACCTCGGCTAGCTCCAAATGTGCCTCCATTATCACTGGAATTATTTATTTTTTTTAGGATGACAGTTGATGCATTTTTAATCCATGCCTTTGTGTTTTTTCGCAGTAGAGGAAAAGTTGAAGGATAAACTAGCCAGTGCCATGAAAGAGAGAATTTCTCAGTCCCATAAGGAAAAACAACTGCAAATGGAGAGGAAGAGAAAGGCCGCCATGTTCCTGAATACTATAAAAACAAGTCAGCCATCACTGCCTTTGCCAAGCAACTTGTCTGAAGAAAGCGGTTGCCCTGTATATTGGTCACGTTTAGATTGAAAACCTGTTTAGTTAATCACCATGGGCTGTCTTGTCCCATGCACCAGTCCATGCATGCCCAGTGAGACCCCCATCCCCTTACTGACCACTTGTCTTTACCTCTTTGTACTGTTGCATGGGGCCCCATCGCACTGGTTTGCCTGGGGGCCCAAAGTGGTGTTTAGTTTTTATTCTTTGACTGGCTATCAATTTTTAGCCTATCCTAATTTTAATTTTGGTTAATTGTCATGATTTTATTTGGAAAGACATTTAATTAGTGCATTATGACAAAATTATTATTATGCCTGTTTTATGTTCACAGAGCCTAAAAAGGGGGGGTGAGGGCGGGTATTAGTTAAGACTGCAGCTAGATTAGTTTTAACTTTTAAAAGGCCAATTTCTTAAGATGTTTAAATGTTTCTTCATTCATAAATCTGCTTAGGTGAAGGACCAGCCAATCCTGTTGTGTTTGAATATGACAACCAGTCGATGCCGCAAATGATTTCCAGCTCACATTCAGACAGAGCTTCTTCCTCTTCGAGGTCCAAGAAAGCGGAGGAAGCGTTCACCCACTCCCCGAGCGCTTATAATTTAGAAAAAAGGTAGCTGATAGATTTAATATTAACTCTCAGTCAAATTGATTACTTGCGCTATTGTAAATGTAATCACCATTGACTTAAATCCCTAAGAAATCATAATGATTGACTGTAAATATGTTACAGTGTAGGACTTCTGACCAAAAAGGTGGCTTTTTGATATATATATAAATCACCATTATTTATGAAAGGTATTTTGATGTTGTGAAAGGCATAAAAAAATTAAGGATTTCACAGTATAAAAGGTTATGGTCACAAAATCTTGTATGGGGAAAAATTAATTTTTTTTATTTTGGAAATCTTATAGCCGGTTGTTCATTCTTTTTTTTTTTTTTTAGATTATCATTTTGTTATTATTTTTATTAAGGGGAAAGGATGGGAGATGTAGACAGGCACCTCACTTGTACACTGCACCCATTTGTCCCATATTGTGTTCTTTATTGAATGTTCAATGCTATTTTCAAAGTTGTTCAGTGCTATTCACTTATGAAACTCTTACTGCCAGTGGGACACTAAATAATAGACTTTTTAAAAATAGGCTGGCTTAAAAGAAAATAGTTAATGCAATGAATTAAATGTATTCAATCTAAAATGCCTGGTTACTCAGATATATCTTAAAACTTTGCACTCTGGTACCTTTAGAATGTTACACATTACAACACATCTTTTTTTGGGTGGATATGTTGGTTGCCTTGTTTTTTGCAGCTGTACCTCTTTAACTTTTATCTGTTTCTGCAACTCTCTGTGTAAACAGAAAGGTCGCTAATCATATCAATTTCTCCTCCCCAGTTAAATAAATGTTAATATTGTAAATCTGCTTCCCATTCTGAAATATTGAACTGAAATTTTTCAGTTTTCTTCTTTTTTTTGTTGTTTTTTTTTCTTTATAAAAATAATTTATGAAATTAATTATAGAAAAAAAAAATTACAGAAGAAACTATGAAAAACCCTATTCATTGTTTCTTGTACAGATGGGTAGCGCAGCAGGAGGAATCTAGAGCTTTGAAAGAAAGTGCCTTTCTTAAAAAACTTTTTTTTTTTTTTGGCCTATTTATCACAGAAAAAATTTGCTGAAGTGATGTGTGTAATGTGGGATTATAAGTTTATACCTGCACTTATAGCCAAAAAATCCTTTCAAATTTAGGTGGGGGGGCTGGTGTTATCTGTGAGTCAAAAATAGGACAATGAAAGAAACATCAATCCCTTTAAAAAAAAATAATAGATTCTGTAATCTGAATCATTGTTAAAAATGTCAACATTTTTTTTGTTGACATACCTGGCTTATATCTAGTTCATTATTAGAGCTGGCAGATATTAAGTGTTGTAAATATGTTCACAGATCTCCGAACCGTCCCAGTCCACCCAGGTGGCCCATCAGACCAGCACCTTGGGCATCACTCAGGGAAAGAACTCCACCATGGCAGCGGAGAAATCGTGAAATGGCCTTCAGAAGATCAAGATCACGTTCTCCTCACTGGAGAGATGATAAAAAAGAAAGAAATATAGAAGATCCAAATCTAGGTAGTACAATAATAAAAAAAGACCTAACTAAATATTGTTATTGCCAGTTCTACCAGTTTGATTTAATCCCCGTAAAAATAAATTTTTTTTTTTCTAATTCTAACCCATTTTCTCCACTCCAAACTTCTGCTTATTTATTTATTTGGGAAAAATTTTGTAAAAATATTTCTGAGGCACTTTTTAGTGATAGATTCTCTTCATACATGTTCTTGCTCCATTATTATTGATTCAATTATTAATTTTGCAATTAATTACCTTTTTTTATTTTTATTAAATACATGTGCCTTGTATGAGTTTAAAAAAATCTATGTTGTCACTGGTAGATCGAAGTAGTGGTGCACGGGCGTGCATTCATGTACACGCCGTGTCACATTTTATGTCTCTCTCTCTCTCTCTATCTTTTCAATTGGCAGTCTTTAAAAAATGTAGACAAAACTGCTTGTTTAAGCTTAATTTAGGTGGGGGGAGCCTAGTGCACACTTACTTAATTAAACATAAGATTAATATTTATTGCAAAATTTAAAAATAAATTTGTTTTCAAAAATGGTTTGTTTTAACAACTCAAGTCTTTATTGTGTCCTGATTTTTTGTTGTTTTTTTATTTATTTATTTTTTTAACTTTACCCTATTGATTTTATTTTTAAGCAGTACGCTCTATATTTCCCCAGGTCTCCAACAAGAGGAGACAGGAACAAAGAAAAGTCTCGTCATTCCAAAGAAAAACATAAATCCCGGGAGAGAGAGAAAGAGAAGAAAAACAAAGAGAGGAGCAGGCCGAAGAGCAAAGACAGAGACTCAAGCAGAGCATCAAAAAATGAAGGTGCCAACAGTGGCGATGAAAGTAGTTGCAGTGACGTCGAAATTTTAGACAAATCTCCGGAACCCAGGGCTTTCAAAAAATGGGAGTGTTCCTATAATTTCAGCAGAAGCTTTAAAGAAAATCAAAGGGGTTGTAAAAAGGTGAGTCTGTTTCATTAATGGTGTGTTAACTAGAATGTCCTGTATTCTTCTGTATGTATGAAAACTAGACCTGCTGTGAATGCAAGTCTCTGGTTCAAGGAAGTTTAGTTTTAAATTCCATATATATTTTTATTTGTCTAAAGATAAGATCGTCACTTATTAAAGAAGCAATTATCGGGCTAAGAGCTGGATTTTTTATGTTCAGATTAGTATAATTTTTGGTCGTGTTATTTTGTTATACATATATATAAACGTGAAGACTCCTGAGAAAGAGCCATCAGAGACCATCTGGGCAGGTATGGTTTATCTGTTTCTTTTGGCTATTACATTTAAAGGGACGTTTTGTGATTACAATGTCCAGCCACCTTTTTTTCTTTCCCTTAACCGATATGGTCATTTGGGTAAACGAAAAGGGAACAACACTGTTTGTGCTTTCATACATCCTTACAGTGGGCTTATAGACTTGGTGGCGCCCCATCTCCTCTCCAAGCCAGTGGTGAAAAGTTTTGGTGTTACCAGGAATAGAAAACCCTGTAACAATTTTATTTTGATCAGCATTGACAGCATTTTGCTGTCAGGCAAAAAATATCACACAGAAATGAAGTGGTTAAAAATGGTCACTGGTGGGTTTAGTTCCTCAACAATATTTGCTTTAGGAAATTTGGGTGTGTTTAGCTCTCACTCCAACTATATGATCGATTAAGAAACTCTTAAAAAAAAACATTGTTGTTTGGTCATTGACTTTTTTTTTCCAAAATATTTCAGTGAGAGTGCTGATGATTTAGTCAGTTCTGTCAGTCGAACAACTAGTCAGGAAAATTCTCCCGCACCCTTGGCTAACACATCCCGTGGCAGCACCCCCAGCAGATCTTCAACAGAAGCAACATCAACCGCATCTTCAGTAAGTTCTTAATTTGTTAGGATAGTCTGACTTAAAATGCTTCTTGTACTAATACATGTATTTACTGATATAATAAACATCCGAAGCTTTTTGGCATTGTGTTGGGGACACAACCCCTTATTACGCTTTGGCTACAGAAACATTTCATGTTTTCCGGTGGCTGCTTTAAAGGGAATTTCGCTTACTTTACTAAATTACATGAAGTGTTTAGCGCCATAGTAGCCTATCTCACTGTGTGTGTTAGTCTAGTCTGGCTTAAAAGGCTTCATATAATCCTTAAATTCCACTGATGTTTGTGTTATAGAATCTTAATACAAAAACTAGACATATTTGAATTATGAAATCGGCATATATTCATGTTTATTTATTATTTTCATTCTATTTAGGACCTGATGAGCAAAGTACGAGCAATGCTAAAGAAAAGCAGAGAAATGATACGGAAAGAGAAGGCTTTTCATTGGAAGACACATAGCATTCAACAGATGTGATTGTTTGATTAATATTTTTAAAAGTTTTTTTTTATTATTCGGTGGTGAAAATGTCATTGAATAGTGTGATTTGATCTTATTTCTGAGAATAAATAAATCCCTTTGATGAGACTGCCATATTTCTGCCCTCGTATCTGGAGGGGCCGTCCAGTCGCCCATTTAGTTATCTTGCCCTCCAATAAACCTGTGCAGAATCCCTTTCGCCACAGATAATTTACATTGTTCTTATGTCTTTCTTCACAATGATACAAGTGTCATTTTCATACATCCATTTTCAAAAAAATCCTTGTGGTCGACAGGCTTATTGGGTAGGCTGGTGTTCTCAATCATTTCTGCCCCATTAGTACCGTTATATTACAAAATACGTTTTTTTTTTTCCATGGGTTTTATTACCGTACGAAAATTATTTTTTTTTTTATCTGGGCTTAATAGTGCTTAAGCTTGATAATCCTAGCCGAATAGTTGTGGGTCTATTGCGTCAAAGTTTTAAAAAATATTGTAACTTTTTTTTTTCTGCATGTCATACATTTTTTTTTTACTTAACGGAGTAGTAGAAAACTCAGTACATAAAACTGGTTTCACTTTATTGATTAGAACAAGATCTTTTTTATTATTTGCCACATTCTTAAAAAAAAAAATCAATTTGTAATCTTTTAATAAATCGTGAGGCTTACTTGTTTATCATTGATTTATATTGTTTACGTTGAGTATGAAAAATGTGTATTATAATACATGTTACAGTTGATTTGTACATAACATTCACATTAATGTAGAAATATGATTGTTAATAAAAATGCATTAAACTGTTTCAAGTTGTTTGTTTTTAATTTAATGTTTGCTTTGGTTTCCCTTTATCTTTTAAAAAAAGAAAGCTAATAATATCACAGTTTCAATGAAACCCATCTTTTCTTTCAGCAAATGCACATGTAGTATTTCTTCTTCCTTTGGCTCTACAGCCCATTTAGGGCCCTGGCCTGCCATACTACTCTTCTCCACTTTTCTCGAATCATGGTCTTCTTCCTCCACTCTCTCACTCCTATGGCTTTTAGGTCTTTACTTCCTCCAACCATCTGCTTTTTGGTCTGCCTTTAGGCCTTTTCTCATCGGATGTTGCCTTATATATTGCTTTTGGACTTTTGTTGTTTTCAATTCTTTCTATGTGCCCTACCCACCTCAATCTATTCATTTTAATTTCAGCTGTCATATTTGGTTGTTCGTACAGCTCTAAATTGGTTCTACTTCTCCACTCGTTATTGTCCTTTACTGGCCCATATATTTTCCTTTCCCAAGTGTTAAGCATATTTTCTGCTTGTTTGCTGATGGTACATATTTTGCTACCATATTTAGGTCCCAATTTGATGTTTGTTGAATTCTACATACACAGGGGATGTAACAGCCCAATGGATTCTGAGCATCGTACTTTGCTGGACTCCACCCGTACTGTTCAGAATTGATCTTAGTCTTTGAGGACCCTTGGGGAAAAAAAGGTTCTGTAATATTATTATAAAGGAATGATTATTTCTATTCAGTGTTCGTCATATTATTTAAACAATTAACATACTTACAAAATAGCTCAATGTACAGTTTAGTAAATAAGATTTCTGATGAGCTCAACACTTTAACTAATGTGAATTCCTCTTGAAGTCTCCTTTTTTTAATGAATTTAATCTCATATTATTAACTAATTAATTATAATATGTCCCCAGTGACAAGAATGGTTTTAACCTGTCTCACTCCCCAGTAAAAAGGGTGGTTTTAAAAACCAGCTATCCAGATCCCCAGTAACAAGGATGGTATTAACGACCTGCTACCCAGCCGTCCTGGAAGCAATTTCGGGCCCCAGTGTGATGACCAAAGAGTATATGTTATAATTTTAATCAATGTATATTATGTTGTGCTGACGAATCCCGTAGACACCCCTACAAAAGATATATATACATGTATATATATATAAAGGGTTGACAATCGCATTTCTTTCTCTTTTCTGCATTTGCTGGTGACTTCCCCTGCAACCTTGTAAACAATATGGCCGCGGTAAAAATGAAAGTGCGTGCTTAACTTTCGTTTCTAAGCAGAAAACTCGTGTTCAGAATTGGAAAACAAAAATATAGCCGAAACTTATATACAAATTACAAAGGTTTAAAAAGAACTTCCATAAAGTATGTAATGTCAGTGGGAATATATTTTTTTATTTAAAAAACTCCATATTTCTCTTCTTTGATTGAGGCCTATTCCTATTGAATTGAAACTTTGTCTTTGACTTACTTAACTTACTATACTAATCGTCTGATATCTATGAAGTAACACAATTTGGTTCAATTAAAGCATTTAGGTGTAGTATAAACAATTTTAATTGCATAGCCTACAATTTGTTCAGCGTAAATGACTCATAATCAGCAGCTCTAAATATTATTATCACAGAAAAAATTTATATATCTCAACAAAACATTTTTTTTCTTTAATATTTATTTTATTTCTCATAACTTCTTGAGTGTAAGAATAATGTCAATGAGAGGGGCATTTAAATATTTTCATATGTTATAAAGAGTCACACCCTAATAAATAAGAATACATAACAAATGACTGCAGTCAAAATCTTAATATGCAACTTGAACATAAGATAAGTAGAATGGGAAATAAATAATATTATAATTGCTTACGAATTTCACTTCAACCTAATTATAAGTTGTTCCTTTATAAACAAAGGATGATTAACATTAAATTATGTTATGAAGATATATTGTAAGTTTTTTTTTTTTTTTTTGGGAAATGGCCATTGCTTTTTTACTCTGCCTACAATCAGCACTGATTTTATTCCATCAATTTTTCTTGTTCACATATGGCAATGACTTTTTTTTAACTTTATAATTTGAAAAAATAGTGTACACATTTTAAGAGAAACAATATTTAAATTTGTTAAATTCTGTTGCAGTAAGAAATGAAACCATAGGCATAGTCTATAGACATACTACATTCTGTTAAAATTATCTCTTATTCATCCTAATGATAAAATTAAAATTTGAAGATAAAATTTCAGTGTTTCAAATTTTAAAAGTTTCCATGCCAACATACTACATTATACTTATTCTTATACTATACTGTCTATATTTATAGACATTATAGTATAGGCATAGCAATTAACATAGTTTACATATCATTTATAACAACAAAAAAGTATTTATGAAAATTAAACTAATGTCGCTTTCTAAATATAATACATATAAAATTCATTCATTTTTCATGAAAGACTGGCATGTTAGATAGTTAGTTATAAAAACGTTCAAATACTTGAAAAAAGGCTCAACTCAAATTTATAAATACCCCAATTGTTTTAACAGAAACAGCAGGTCACAGGTCAACAGCACTGGACTTTTGTTATAAATGTGATTCTGTAAAGATTGCTTATTTTCTTGAAGATGTTTTACAACAAGTCATTGTAAATGCTTCTGATTAAATTGGCCATCTTCATCGCATATCAGAATAACCCTGAAAGGAAAGGTGGATGTAAGAACTTCTGTTAGTTTCTCAAGACAAGCCACAGTTGCCTTTCTCAAGCTGTTAACAGTGATGCTAGCTACATGAGGACAAATACCCAGTCTTAAGAAAATATTATCACCTGTACTGAGACTTGTGAATAAACTGGTCTAAAAGTGTAGTAAAAACTTGTGATAATGCTCTATGTGAATTACAATTAAATAGAACCCTTCCATAAAATACATTGACGTGCTTAGTGTGCTAATTTGATACAATATAAATATCACAAACTTGTTTGAATATAGATACAAAATTAAATAGTTCGTTTTCATTAAACTAGCATTAATTTCAATTAAAAAATGTAATCACATTTATTTTGATTAATTTTTTAAAAATCATACTGCAGCTCTAATGAAAATAAATATGAGATATAGGTACAGGAGAATCATACTTTGATGACCTTAATTTTGTATTATATCTGACATGAAGATGTTAGTAAATCCACCCATGTTTCAAATTGGAATAAAGGCTGCTGGGCAAATATGCTATTCATAAATTCTTTTGTTTGTGTAATAAAATCTTCCAAAGATCACTATAATCAGATTTTACTTGTAAATTGTGCTATATTTCTCTCCATATATTTTTTTTTTTCAGATTTATGACTGTTACCATTTCCAGATGTGAAAAAATAATGGCTTTACATAAATTGTGTTATTTCTGTGAAATATCTACAAATCTAAAAGGACTGTTTCAACATTCCCCCAAAGCTTTATTTTTGAAAAGCCTGTTTCAAAAGTCAGGGTATCACAGTTTTCTTTATACACAAAACATTGTGATAATCAACTGTTGGCATTTGAAAAGAGATATGCATTGCATAAAAGATACATCAGGACAGGTGAATATTTCTTTTCTGTAATTTCAAAATGTTTAGTTAGATTCTTTTTGTTGAGTTATATTTTGTAAAGGTATAAAATAAAGCCTTTCGATTTAGAATGTTTATGTAATTACTCATTTAGTTTTAATTTATTCTCACATTGGTTTTCTTTCTTCACCACATTTGTGCAAAAAAGTTTTCAAAAAAAAAGCACTAAATTGTAAAATCATTGCCATTTATTATCAATATCATTGATGGTATTCTGAAAATTTCGTTTATGTTTAATTACAGGTAATACAGTTGAAAATGATAAAAAGCAGATCCCCGCCAAGTACAAAGTGATACTTGTTTCGTCTGGTCTTCTGGCTGCTGGATATTATGTTATTCATACTGCAACACATTCGCTGAGACCGGCCAAGCCATAGGGAGGTGAGTGGTTGGTTCATTTTATATATACAGTAAAGTGCGTAAAGCTCTCAAATTTTTGAATTCTTGGGTCAGGAGGCTACAAAACAGCTTACAATTGAGCAAAGTCAAGATGGATATAGAAAATACCGTACAACTCAGAAAATATTTCTTCAACAGTCTTTTTAATCATCCAGATTTATTTTTTTTTTCGCAAACTGTAATGGTAAATAGATTCACAAAGAAATCACACCTGGGCTTTAGTTGATCATTTAAGGCAGGCATGTCAAATCGGAAGGCTGCAAGCTGCCCTTTGAGTGCACATGTGTGACCCGAACAACGGGTACATAATCATCGTCATTGCCCGTCACTCCTATCGGGGTATGGGCCACCAACTAAAGATCTCCAGCGACTTCTATACTGAGCCATTCACTCCAGCTGCTTCTAGCTGAACCCGTCCTGGTGATGTCCGCTTCAAATTGTCGCCTCCTGGTGTTTCTAGGCCGACCTCTCTTTCTTTTTCCTTGAGGATTCCAACTCAATGCTTGCCTAGTGATGTTGCTTGCCGGCTTTCGAAATGTGTGGCCTATCGATCCCCACCTTCTCTTCCTGATCTCCTCTTCTATTGTTGCTTGGCCGGTTTATTCTAAGAGGCTGGCATTGGTGATGGTGTCAGGCCATCGTATTTGAAGAACTTTCCTACATAAGCCTGTCAGAAATTTGTAATGCATCTTTTTGTGTAGTTGTTTTTTTTTTTATTGTTAACTTTAAACACATTTACTTTGTGGGCTTCTAAACACTTGGTTTATTTGCTAACAATGGGGATGCAATGGACGAGATAAAGTTTTCCACTACCAAACCACATCCAAGTGGCTAGATGTTTTGTTGTTGTTGTTGTTTTCCTTATTAAATATTTACCTTTGTCCACTGGCATGAGATGCAGTTATTATTTTTAAAAAAGTAAAGTTCTAATCTAGGGATTTGGTGTTCTAATCTAAAGGGCTAATCGGGGCAGATGAGGTGTAGAATTCATCAGTTTCAGAAACCTCGGCATATGAGCGGGATTGTGTGGTTAGCACAACGCCCAGCCGCCTTTACTCCCCCCCAACATAAAGTCAGGTACCCATTTAAAGCTGGGTGGACTTGGGGACTTTCACCAGGACCTGAAAAGTTCCAAGGTTCTCACTGAGATTCGAACCCAGAACCCTCCGGTCGACAGTCAAGTGCTGTACACCACTCAACCACCCGTCCCCTTGTTATTATTATTTTGGTCTACATAATTAAAATTTAGTGATGTCATAAGATATATTATTATTAGAAATAAATGTACCTATTTTTATTATATTTCGTCTCCTCCCCCCCCCCACCTTACCCTCAACCTTTTCCTAAAGAGTTGGACATTTATTGTTGGCGACCCCAGCTGACTGGACTAACCAAATTAAAACACGTATGCGAAGGGTTTGGTCTTTATTTATTGGTCTTTATGATTAATTGTCGTTTTCTGCTTTCAGTTGTTAATCGTTTGGCTGTGTTTATTTATAGAATTATCTTGTTTTTTTTTTTTAAAAAAGAAAGAGAAAGAAATAGTAAACAAGAGCCGAATGTTTTGCTCCGATTAAATGTTTACTTTGAATTAGAGGGCTGTGTGGGAAGAAAAAATTCCATTTCTGCACCAAAACATTTAGTCCACGTACCAAAGTTTATCTATGTGGCATCCTTTTTTTTTTTATTATTATTATTATTTAAACCATGTCAATGATAGACAGGAGAGATAACTCGACATGATTTCACGAGACATTTTATTCACATTTGTGTAGTGCCGTCACTGACTAACTAGGTCACACGCTGGGCTAGAGCTAGATAGAGAAGTTAAATTTATGCCCTCTTTACATTGGGCGACCTGGATAAGGTGATTCCCTTGCTTTCCCCATTCTCACATAGCGTGCACTACCCTCGCTTTCTACGGAAGACCAATCTTGCCAATTTAATGCTTTTTTTGCCGTGACGGGTTTCTGCAATATATTTAGGTTGAAATATCGCATTTCGTCGAAATAAGTTTCAATTTACTTTAAAAGAAAATGGCTTTATTATTTCTTCTTTGTTCTAAAATTACCTTTTGCAAACACATTACTTAACGTTTATTATTAGAGCAACCTATTTTATTCAAATTTATACTAATCCATATAAGTTATCATTCTTTTTAATTGAACAGTTGTTTATATATTGTTTTTGTTATTTGGTTTAAAGAGTTCCACTGAGCTAAACAATCATTTACAAAAGCTCGTGACGTCATTACGACCGCACATGTCTATGTAATGATGCCATTGATCTTGGTATTTTTTTTAAATGCGTTTGCATTGCGGATTTATAGGTGTGGGGGGGGGGGTGTGCCAACATCGAAAAGACTATCAAAGCATCAATCGTGATGTCAGGCTTCAACCTATCTAAACTCACCGCTGGCTGTATGCTAATTATTCTTCTGCTTAGCCTTTTTCAGATATTTATTGAAAACTTCTATCCTAAATATTTAGTTTTTAAACTAAAAACCCATTAGATTATTTTACTTTTACGACGTGTTTTACAAAAGCTGTATGATTTTAATTTTCAAGACATATTACCCCAACCGGTTTCCGTACTCAAGGGGAGTAATCAAAGTTTTTTAATGGAATCGATATTAGGCAAAAATACTACCGGTTTCTAACAAGCTACTCACAGGCAAATAAATCCATATTTTTTTCTTTATTTCTTTACTTAGTTTCACCAAGTGTATTGTTTTTAATTCCAATTTATGATTATATTTTCTTGGATTAGTCGTGTTTTCGGACAATAATCCAGCCTTGTGTTGTCTGTTGCAGAGGTCAGGATTGTTGTTATGTTATATTTATCAGGTCCCTGTTACACTTGTTTCTAGGACTACATTGTGTTATTAGTCATTCACTCATTGGACGGTGGTATTATTATGGTATGATGTCTTGGTATAAACATATCGATCGGCCGTACTTGAGATTATTGCTTGTGCATTTTAAAAAAAAATGTATACGTTTTACCTTTAAAGACTTGGCGATATTTTTGTTTTCTCTTTTTGAACAAAGCGATTTTTTTTAATTTATGCATATATTTTTTTTCTTCTATGCCACCCTATGCTAATCATCGTTTGTGTGTCACATTGTTGTGTGTACACAACCCTAAATACTTGAATTAAGTTAAACTAAAACTAGGACACGGTGTACCGGTTTTTGTGTGTTCTGTAAAATGCGTACTCTAAGTATGTTGAGTCTATCACTACATTTTAAAATGTTGAATTGGTCAATAAAAGACCTGTTTTTTTTTTTTTTTTTTTTTGTAAATTTATCAATATTAATCATTAAGGTTCGATTATTTGTAATATATTATATTGGGTTTAGCATTGCGTCAATCAGCTGACCTATGGAAATTTGGACCATGCCTCCCCTTCCTCCCACCTCCCCCCCAATCCTGTCTAGTGTGTAGTGAAATGATGATGTGTTTTACCGTGTGTGTGTGTGTGCACGACGAGCAGTGGTGGACTCCACCCACTGTGTGTTGTCTTCCACCAATTATACCCCCAACTGCTTCTGGCAACACACACAGCCTGCCAACTAGGCCACAATGATACTAATGCTAGGATAATATCAACCTGTATCATGTGAGATGGGCTTGTCTTGGCCTGGTCTGTCGTGTTTGGCTTGACCATTTTTTGTCCAGCTTTTTTTTTTACGGTACAATGAATAATATTATATGGATGATGGGGGGGAAACGGCCCTATGTCGCACTGGACACGGTGTTGCCCATGTAGGCTCCGCGAGACCTGACCGTGGAAAGGAGATGGAGGAGGGGGGGGTTACAGACACCCAGGTTCAATCAGTCTTGCTAAGGGCCAGACTAAGGCCACCGAAGGCCCAATTGTTATTACTAAAAAAAAAAGGGACTAATTTTGCTGACACGACAAAACACAACAGAAACGTGCGGTAATGATAACGTATTTCGTATGACATACATATAGTGTAAATACTATTCAATACACATGTATGTATTAGTGTACATGCACAGAGGCGTACCTAGGGTGGGGGGGTCCAAATTCGAAAGTTCCCCCGGGCCCCAGCTTGAGGGGGGGCCCAAATTTTCTTTTACATTAAATGTTAAGTACATTATCTCATGTTATGGTGTTGAATGTCAAACTGCAGCCCCCCCTTCCCCCCCCCCCCCCAAAGAGGCCAAGCACCCCGGGCCACCAAATCTCTAGGCTCGGCACTGTACATACAGCTAGATTTATTTGAAGGTTAGTAGAATGTCGATTTCCCCCATTTCACCGTTTTCATGTCGTTTATTCTATCTTATTTAAAGTTAGTGCTAAAAAAAAAAATCGCACAGACATCTTGTTAGTCTGGTCAAGGAGGGAGGAGATGGGAAGGGGGGGGGCTAAAGCTATAGCCCTTGTTGTTAGCCTGATGGTCAATCCGGACCTGGTCGTGATTTGGTTGAGCTAGTCTTATGTCGGCCAGTTTTATTGCTATTTATTTTTTTATCATTCCCATTTTTTTTTAATGCCAGCTCGAAGTTCTCCGTGCTAGAAAGTCCCTTGTGCCGTGCCGAGTTGCCACCTCCTAGATTCTGTGGTTTTAATGGTGTGTCCTTTCTTTCATCCCCCACCATAGCCGTTAGTGCAATTGCCCTGGAGGCGCCACGGGAGATGTAGCAGGGACTTTAACCATGACCAGAAATATCCTCACTGGAGATCGAACCGAAGGGGGGCCCTCAGGTCGACAGTCCGAGCGCTTTTACCGCACGACAATCCGTGCCCCCCTTCTCGGTAACGTCATTCCATTTTATCACCTCCATCTCGCTTCTCCATTTCACTTGCCCATTTAATCCACAGGTAGAGATGGCCACCGGGCAATCTAGTGGACTCAGCACAGTGCGTTGTGTGATCTATCAGTTTACCGTGCCGAGTTGGGCATACGCAGTTACCGTTACCGTGCCTAGTTGGGCACACGCCGACATTTTAAAACGTCATTCGCCGTTGGACGTAGATATAACACCGTACACCATTAATGACGTTTTATTTCTACCATACGAAAAGAATAATATGCAACTATTAAGGCTGCAGTAAGTTATATTACCATTTATCAACATAACCCGTTAGACGGTGTATGCCGTGGTTTAGTCCATCGGGAAAAAAAAAAGATGTCATCCATTTCGTCATAGTTAAACTAAACTACGAAACATATATGAAACAAATTATAAACAGTTCATTAATGAAGCCTCGTGCATAACAGCATCATTTATTTTGCTATTATCCCGATTGAGTGGTTCTCGAACTTTAGCGAATCGAATGCAAGTTATCAAATCATTCGTACGCTGCATTCACACCTCTATTTTTTTGTTTTAAAATTGAATGTTTTCTTCATGGGTGATCGGCAATGGAGGGGGGGGGGGCGGTGGAAGATTTTCAAATGTTAATGCGAAACATAAACACGATAAATAACAAAATAACAAAAGTCCTATCAGTAGGGCAATAGAGATACCAAACCTCTCGTTAAATGAATTCGCTGCTTATTTTCCCCCATAACACAAGCAAGGAAGATAGATAACCGAGTGAAATTTCTCCCCTACAGTTTTCGCTCTTCGATTAAAACATTATAAACAAAAACAAAATTGAGCAGGCCTGTCCTGTTTGTTCAGTTCGCGTGAACCCGTTGCCCGGGGTCTCCGTTGATGACATTGTGGAAGTTAGCATGATGGACACATCATCGTCATGGCTTGCTCCAACTGCTCCGACTGGTTGCGCCACCACCACCACGGTGATTCTCTTGGCTTGTTGGTCTTTCGGATGCGTTCCCCATTGGCCGGAACTTGGCGTCGTGCGTGTATCTCACATGCCTGGTCCTCTCATTGATTCAGTGGAAGGAATGGATAGTGTCATGGGTATTGTATCATTCTTTTGTTTAACTTGAAGTCCTATTTATTTCACAATCGTTTCATGAGGGAAATGCGGCGTGATCTTCATTCAGATGGCCCGTTTAGCCACCCGTAGAATTGATCTTAGTTCTTGAGCCTTCCGTAGAATTGATCTTAGTTCTTGAGCCTCCGTAGAATTGATCTTAGTTCTTGAGCCGTCCGTAGAATTAATCTTAGTTCGCAAAGGGGCTTGACATGGAAAAAACCAAGCGTCATTCAGGTGTGGACCAAGCCAAGTCATGAAACTGTTAATGTTCTTAATAGCATGTACCAGTGGGTGGGGAATCTACGGCAACAGACGTACGAAAGATGCTCTCGGGTCTTCGTTGAGCACAGTGTGCGTCCCCCCCCCCCCCATTTATACATTTAAAGACTTTATATTTGTAATGTGTGTAGAGTCGAGTGTGTCTTCCATTGGTCAGTCAGATTCACCGTGTCCATACCACGGACCCGATGAGACTGGGTAGTTCTTTATTTTAAATTCATTTCATGTAAAGAGCCTACATCTATATACGTGTGTGTGTGTGTGCTCTCCCCAGTAAGGCGTTGTTTCCTTACAGAGTCTGGCTGGAGGTACGCGCTGCACCGGGCTAAGAACATTCGGGTAAACATGCAGGTTGAAGCGAAAACAATGACAGTAATATATATATATATATATATATATATATATATATATATATATATATATATATATATATATATATATTTAGGATACTCGGTATTACGGCACGGATGGCCGAGTGGTGTAGATACTCGACTGTCTACCTGAGAGTCCTGGGTTTGATCCTCGGTGAAGCCTACGGAATTTTTCCAGGTTAAATTTGGTGCAAAGTCGTCCCACAAGTCCACCCAGCTTTAAATGGGTACCCGACTTTAAGTTGGGGAAGTAAAGGCGGCTGGGCGTTGTGCTAACCACACAATCCCTTCATATGCCGAGGTTATAGAAACAGATGAATTCTACACTTCATCTGCCCCGATGGCCCGATAGGGCTAAGGGAACTTTACTTACTTATACTCAGTAATACGAAAATAATAAGGGGGGGGGGCCTAGATGTCGAAAGTTTGGGAATCACTGCGGTAAGGCAACATTCTCCAGTTCATAAGTACTGAACGTCCGCGGTATTTTATCGATGGTGTCATGTACATATTATTTTGAATGGTACCCAGCGATCCATGTATTTCTAAATATATAAGACATGTAAATGGATGCAGATGTTGACAATTTATTGACATTTTCCCCGTCACCTGCTTTCTTCCCTTTTGAAGTTAAGGAAATTTTTATGTTATGACTGGAGTAGAAGGAAATGTTATGTTATGGCTGGAGTATCGACCGAAATGTGTGTGTTAGTACACTCCTCATACAGATAACCGTCTGTTATGTAATGTCTGACTTGTGTCCGTCGTATTAATAGCTGTTTCTTTCCCCCTTCCTGTTCGGATTGTTTGATGTCTTCTTACTTTTCACATCCACGTCATAGTCTGCCCTTGATAACACAAAGTCCGTTTAGAGATCGCCCGAGTCTGCGTATGACAAATAGGGTTCAGAAATTCAGAAATTTAAAATAAGAACGATAATAATATAGCTGAATTTTGTGTACTTAAGACAGTGATAGCGGCCATGTTGTCGTGAAAGTATTACTCGCATGCGCATACACACACGTACATATATATATATATATATATATATATATATATGTGTGTGTGTGTGAGAGAGAGAGAGAGAGAGAGAGAGAGAGCAGTATTAGTTCAATGGTGTCGCCAACAACTTGATGGACCTCCCGAAAAGAACCGCTTGGCTTCAAAAACATTCATTTCTCCCGCGCCCCCATATAGCGACGCCAATGTCTGTTTGCCTGAACATTATTGCGCAATCCAACATGTGTTGCATGAGTATAGAGAGAAGCGCCCCCATATTTATTGAATCGGGCGCTGCTATGTTGGCAGGAACCCCATACATGTCCTTGGTTTATTGTCATTGATCGTATAACTGCCCACCCATATGTTACCGAAACGAGACGCATTGCTGCATTGACAGTAAAATGTGCAGCACAAGGAGCTAGTTCTCTTATATTTTGCCCGGGAATAGTTTCCCCTTTTCTGGATGGTGTTTTTGTCGGTAAATGTTCTGGGTTGATTTCCTTTTCTTCTGGTATCGTGTCCTTCCTCAAATAATTGATTCGCCTTTTTGTTTTTATTCTGTAATGGTTTAATAGGGACAACATACTTATCTCTGGACATCTTCTAACTCGGGGGACAGAAACTAGTTCAATGTTTTCTTGACTTTTGATAAACGAAAAGAAAAAAAAAAATAATCATAATAATAAAAGTAGTACTTAAAGTGGAAGAGTGACCTATCCCGTTGCCATGGTAACCTCCACGCTGGCCTCGTACGTCTACCACGACCTGGAGCTCAGCAACACCATGCTGGTGACCATACTCCTGGCGGCCGTCTTCCTCGGCGGCAAGCAGCCCACCCGCCAGGCCATGAGGCGGCTGCTGAACCCGGGGGACCTCTGGGGCAAGGTCTGGCTCTACTCCCCCCACCGCTACGCCTGGGCCGGCATGAAGAGGGCGCTGCCCCCGGTGGTGCACCGCAGGGTCCGGTCGGGCCTGAAGACGGCCAGCAAGATGATGCTGGGCAGGACGGCGCTGAGGAAGTTCCTGCGGTACAAGTACAGCCACCAGAAGCACGGCCACCACGTGACCAAAGGTCGGCACAATAGAACGGTAAGAGAGACCATTTTTGGACGGCGTTGTTATTGATGTTTTGTGGACATTATTATTTTTTTTTACGTCAATGGATGTTTGTTTTGATTTTGTTTTGTTCCATTTACGTTGTATGGTTTCCAAGATTTTTGGTTTTCACTTTACTGTTTTGCTTGCTCTCTGGCGTCCAACCCTTCATATGATGTCATATTTACACATCTTGTACCCTTCATATGATGTCATGTTTACACATCTTGTACCCTTCATATGATTTCATATTTACACATCATCTTGTTACGTCTGTAACGACCTCCACGCATGTTTTAAATGTTGTAATAATCATCCTACTTCTGCACGGAAATGTCAGATTATTTTACTTTGTTTATGAAGTCTACAACGTGTACATGAAAAATACGCAAAATACATTACGGTGGTATTTTGGTTAACGGTGGTATCTTGGTTAACGATGGTGTCTTGGTTAACGGTGGTGTCTTGGTTAACGGTGGTGTCTTGGTTAACGGCGGTATCTTGGTTAACGGTGGTGTCTTGGTTAACGGTGGTGTCTTGGTTAACGAAGTACTTGACCGACCGCAAGCTGACGTAAACAAAAAAAAAAGGTATCGGGAAGTGACAATGCATATGTAACCATGGCAACACTCTACTACTAATAATAAACATTAGGAAGCAGGGCCGGCATTATGCCGATTTGACCGATCGCTCCTGATTGGGCCCCGCGCCTTACAGGGGGCTCCGCTATTTACATTTAGCACATCACTGTCAGTTATAGTGATGGTTGTTATTGTAAAATATATATATATATATATATATATATATATATATATATATATATATATATATATATATATATAGAATAGGGGCCTTGCAAGCATCCGTTAAATTGGACCCCTCCCCCCGCAATTCGTTAAGGCCGGCCCTGTTAGGAATATCTGGGTTTATTTTATTATTATTTTTTTTTTATTTGTTTCTATCTTTCGTCTCCCGCTTTTTCAATTGATCGCACGACAAACCGTGAATCGCAACATGTGAAATTCTGTAGCCAGTCGTCTGCCAGTCAATTTCTTTTCTTTTTTTTTTTGGTTGGGCCCATTCAGTCTTCGTCATGGATCAGCTGTTGTATTCAGTCAGCCGCGACATGCGTCGTGACGTCATCTCCGTTACGCGAACTGTCGGTTTCAAGGTAACGCGGAAATAAGTTTCCAGTAGACAGTCGGCCGTCTGGCTTTATGTGTCCGAAAGCCGGTCCGGATACTCTTGACGAAATAGAACGGAGTTGTCTAAATGCGTCTGGGCCTCTTTCCATACAACTTAAAAACATTTTGTAACCATGATAAACACATACATGTGTAGAGAGCTGGACTATTTTTTAGAGCATTTTCGAAAAAAAAATGCTCTATTGTCCCCGTTTTGTCTGTCCGTCCGTGTACACCCTAGATCTCAACAACCATAAGTCCTAGACCCATGATGTATATATCATTTTGTAGGTCTTGGCCTGCCAAGAAATGACTTTTTTCCATTTCGCGATCTGACCTCTCAGGGCCGTAAAAGGGGCCTTAGTACCGTTTTTTACTATATTTTGTAGGTCTTGGCGTGCCATGTGTACATCAAAAGTTTTTTTTCGCGATAGGACCTCTGAGGGCCGGGCTTCAGGGCTCCTAAGGGGCTTATATATTATATATACACCTTGTACGTTCAATAGCCCGTTCATTTGGTGCGAAATACTGCAGCACGTAGTTTCACCAAGATTTATTAAGAAACTCATCAAATGAAATAGTAAGCTTGTGTTCTGAGTTTAATTGAAAGTATCAGAGCTATGCAACAATTGACGGAGTTTTCGGACGATTAAATGACTATAATTTCGAATGTTTTCAATTATGAGTCCTATTTCAGTAACCACAAACCACTTGTAGTTAGATTTAAGAGACAATAATTTTTTTTCAAATATAAAGAAACGTCTTTATAATTTATTTTTTACAGATATATGCATTACACAATTGAATTTATAAACATTTCCAAAATTTACAAATGTTTACTGAAAGATAGCATACGTACTGATACATAACATGAAAATGCGCTAACACGTCCTGTGTCCAGAATGGAACAGGCTTAATTGCTTGTTTTATTAAACAACTGAATTTATCCTTCGCTTAATTAGAAAAGCACACCAAAGATTTTTCCTCATTTTATTGGTTGGTTTTTTTTTTTTGGCCGTAAATACGGCTTCAGGTGCCGCATATCATCGATTGACCTGTTCGCAGTCGGGCTCCAACGGTCGACCTCTAATTAGTGGGTTCATGACCCCCCCATCCCCATATACCCCGGTGCTAGTGAATTAGGGTCTTTGGGTCTATGCGGGCCCTAGACAGAGATTCCCGAGAGATGTTTCCGAGGCCCTTCTTAGAACCGACTGAATAGAAATTAATATACTGGGAAAGAGAGGGGGGCGTTTTAGCGGTGGGGTGTGTGTGTGGGGGGGGGGGGGCTAGGCGGTTGTCTAGTTTGTCTATTCCTCAAACTACTTCTCCCCTGCATCATATTTAGACTATTAAAAACGCAGTATTGTGATTTCGCGTTAAACGGCTCGCGAATTGGCGAGGGACAACGAGTGCTTTTTTTTGTACGGCGTACCGACACCTTTTTCAATGTGGGGAAAAACATTATTACTTTTCTTGTATTTTAAGAGGATTTAAGTTGGTTAATTATAAAATAAAATTGTTTTTAGACTTTTAGTTTATTTGCAGTTGTGGTTTAGCTTGCATCGAGTTAAAAGTTTGGCAGTCCATCACTGAGTACCGGCACGTATTTTTTTTTTACAAAAAAAAAAGCCCTGGGGACAACTGTACATATAAATTACCGCGAGTTAAAAGCAAATTTCAACTAATGTGTGTGTGTTTGTGTGGCCACGCCAGCAGACGACACTCCTATGAGAAGGAAGGTAGAAGACGTGAAAGTCATTATAGTCGGTTGTATTTCGTCCTATTGGAATTTTATCGTTTCAGCAAAACCTAACTGGGTCAACTCGTCACGGTCTTGTAATTCTGTCTTACGGGGCGATTCCTTTTTTTTTGTTCGTTCCCTCCTTCACACACACTCTCTCTCTCTCTCTCTCTCTCCCTCTCTCTCTCCCTCCCTCACTGTCTAACAAAGAAAAAAAAAGTCTATACAATCTCGTTTCCCACGTTGATAGATGATAAGGTGAAATAATGTAATCGGCTACTGTCATCTGAATCGGGCTACCGTTCTGTTGAATGACGACATAATGTTAGTTGCATTCATTTACCGCTTTTTTTTGTCCTTAATGGAATATTTTCTTTAATCGTATATCAACACTAATTTAACGATGTCCTTCACCCACCCCACGTTATCTCTATTATAATAAATAACCTGGGCGCTGTAGGGTCTGTGTTTAAGTTGAAGGTCATGTTGACCAGCCGCCTCTCCTCCCCACCCCCCCGACTACAGTTACCCCCCACCCCCCGCCTTCCCCTACCCGTATTTTTTTTTTAACTCGATGACCCTTCCACCTCACGTCCCATTCTGTGCCCGCCCCCATCCCCTGCCCTCCTCCACCAATAGCCCACGACGCCCTCCCACACACGCACACCTCACTCCTCTGTGTTCTCAGTCTGTCCACCTGTTTGACCGTTTCATTGTGTACGTTCTCCCCCCACTCAGTGCAATTGATCGGTCGGTACTCGTTACTTGTTGTTGTTGTTGTTGTTGTTTACTTGTGTATCGTCCAACAGGATGTTATGACGCGGGTGTTCCTAGTGGCCGTACTGTGCCGCGGCTGGCACTTTTTTTTTTTATTAAACATGTTGCTCGCGTTGGTTGACCAGACACCTCATCATACGAGACATTTCATCATTGCAACATTTCATCATTGCAGCAATTCATCATTGCAGCATTTCATCATTGCAACATTTCATCATTGCAGCATTTCATCATTGCAACATTTCATCATTGCAGCATTTCATCATTGCAGCAATTCATCATTGCAGCAATTCATCATTACAACATTTCATCATTGCAACAATTCATCATTGCAACAATTCATCATTACAACATTTCATCATTGCAACATTTCATCATTGCAAAATTTCATCATTGCACCATTTCAACATTGCAACATTTCAACATTGCAACATTTCATCACTGCAGCATTTCATCATTACAACATTTCATCATTGCAGAAATTCATCATGCGAGACATTTCATCATTGCAGCAATTCATCATTTATAGGGTTAGTGAAATACTATAATGATGAATCGCTATAATGTTTAAATGTGCAATGATGAATTGCTGTAATGATGAAATGTTGCAATGATGAAATGTCTCGTATGATGAGATGTCAGGGAACCCTCGCGTTGGTACTTAGTCGGATTTGTGTGTAAGCCTGTAGGACACAGTGTCCACTTGAGAGGCACGACTTGGGTGCTGCGTGAAATTTTAAATTTAGATGTAGAAGTTCGAAATGGGGGGGGGGGTGGATAATATGACAAAGTGGTTGAGATTCTAACACATTCGATTATGATGTGCTGTTGAATTAACACTCAGTTGTGATGTGCTGTTGAATTAACACTCAGTTGTGATGTGCTGTTGACATAAACACTCAGTTGTGATGTGCAGTTGGCATGAAACTAAGTTATGATGTGCTTTTGACATAGCACTCAGTTCAGTCTTGATTCATGTATTAAAACTCCCTTCTCTGCATGTGTGTCTGTGTGTTTGTTTTTGTACGATTTCCAATGTGTGCAACATTAAAACTTTAATATTTCCTAGACACTTTCACTTCTTTCATTCAGCTCGGCGTGTTATCATTCAGCTCGGCGTGTTATCATTCTTTGCTACTGTTGCCATGACCTAAATACATATTTTATTTTAAAGATAATTCTTTTTTTTCCCCCCCTCTAACGTATTTTGAGGCCCGAGCCATTTAAAATATTCCAGTGACCCACTGACCTACATGTCATTATTGTCGCCACAAGTTGAACGTCCTTCAATAGTGCACAACACTGGTTGTTGTTGTTTTCAATCAAAGGCCAAAAACAATGCAAGTGCATCCGTCATCATTTTCGCTGTAGACGTTTTTTGCTACTTCTAGCTACTTTTTGTTGCTGCTCTTTTTATTTTATTTTTGTTTTCAGCATTGCTTTTGTTCTGCTTCGTTTTTTTTTCTCTCTCTTTAATATGTATTAGTTGGTGCTACTTTCCACCGTGTGTGCGAGTTAGCTGAATATGTGGGATACGTGATTTATCGCTTAGGTGCTGAACTCATTTAAGAGCCCTATGGTGTTAATGACAATGTGATCCCCCGTAATGCCTCCATCGCCGTTCAGCCCAACGCTATCCTGAGCAGTAAAAAAAAAAATGCCGCTGAACCAAAAGAAATAAAAATATAATTCCAAATGTGTATTTTTTGTGATAGGATCAAACGGTAAACATCGGTGCATCCTGACGTTTATCGGCGTTATCTGCCCGATATACAACTAAATTGACACCGGTGCATCCTGACGTTTATCGACGTTATCTGCCCGATCTACAACTAAATTGACATCATCGGTGTATCCTGGCGTTTATAGGCGTTATCTGCCCGATCTACAACTAAATTGACATCGGTGCATCGTGACGTTTATTGACGTTATCTGCCCGATCTACAACTAAATTAACATCGGTGCATCATGACGTTTATCGACGTTATCTGCCCCATCTACAACTAAATTGACATCGGTGTATCCTGACGTTTATCGGCATGAGCTGTGCCCCCCCCCCCCATCTACAAGTAAATTGACATTGGTGCATCGTTTTTATTCCAGAATCAAGTAAAACACGCTCCCTTACTAGAATTGGATAGACCGTTAGATGTTGAACGTTTTGGTCCTTTCCTATTTGTTTTTTTTTTCAGAGACGGCTTTAGCATCACGCGGGAGGGCCTAGGGAGCGACTGTCACATGCGGGCGGGGGGGGGGATTCTAGAAGTGTAAGCTTTACTATTATATCAGTAATAGAATGCCTTTTTCCCCGGAGCCCCTGTGCTGGTCGTCGTATTGAACATGTTGCTCGCGTTGGGTGACCAGACACCTCATCATACGAGACATTTCATTCTATGATTCCACTGCTGGTATAACTTAAATAGGCCATTCACTTGGATCTACTCCGATCTAGTACTGTTTATAGTGCATCAGGGCCAATGTTCCCACTAGATGAAGTGAGTAAAAAATTTCGTCTCTGAGCGACATTTTGTTTGAGGCCAAAATTTGTGAGCGATTTAAGCGATGTCGTCACGCGCTCAGCTTAGAGGGAACATTGATCAGGGCCAATTTTTTTTTTCTTATCTGTGGTTTCTTTTTTTTTTTCCAGAACTCTGCTCCATTTACTCATTTACTACAGAACATAATACGATTGTACGACTTGTGCAAAATCAAGTCCCAGGCATCAATTAGTTTGCAGTAGTTAGGGCATAGTTGACAAAATGACCTCTGCCTCCACGGTGTGTGATTCTGTCCTTCGTCGTCATCATCATTGCCCGTCACTCCTATCGGAGTATGGGGCCACCAGCAAAATATCTCCAGCGACTTCTGTCTTGAGCCATTCTCTCCAGCTGCTTCCAGCTGCACCCCATCCTGGTGATGTCCGCTTCAAATTATCGCCTCCGGGTGTTTCTTGGCCGGCCTCTCTTTTTTCCCCAAGGATTCCATCTCAATGCTTGCCTAGTGATGTTAACTTGCTGGCTTTCGTAATGTGTGGCCTATTCTGTCCTTATTGGTTTAAAAGTTGGGCTGAGACACCTGGTTTGGCCGAATACAAAATATGTGGTTGGGGGGGGGGGATAGAGATTTTAGCGCTTTGGATCCTTGGTGATCTTGTTTTGCTTGATGGGGTACTTGAACTTTGTCATTGTTAATGGGGCAAGAGAGTATTTTGTGAACTGGTTGAAAATGTCAATATTACGTCATTTATCGTTACCGCTGTAATTGTCGTTAAATTCCCGGAACTACACATCGTATTAAATAATTAGTGTTGGGAAGGGAAACCGCAAAACTAGAGTTTGTCATTGTACGGAATTTCGCTTATCCGGGAATGCCGGGATAAAAATTGTTCTCATCCCGACTTCCTGGAGAAATCGGGAGTAATATATATTTTAAAAAAAATTAGCTTAAATAAGAGACGAAACAAAAACTGCCGATTTTCCAGAATTTTATTATGCTATTAGCAGGCCCCCATAATAGGCGAAAGAAATATGTAGTTTTAGCACATTGAGGACTAGAAATGATAAACCGAAAAAGGCGCATTTGTTAATTATTCGAGATTCGTAAAGGGGGTGAGTGATTGAATAAGATTAAACTGAAGGACGTCCATAAGTAATTTAAAATAAAAAATACTGACCAGTCAGATATCGATACATTCATCAGTCCGTCTTATCCCCCCCCCACACACACACACACAGAAGTATGACATCTCTTTTCCGATTCCAATAAATAAACAAAGCCCAAAAATTAACCACCTATGTTTGAACAGTTTCTTAACTCGAAATAGTTGCGCGTGATTTTGTGTCACAAAAGTACGACTCAAAATGTTTTGTTTATTATCGTTTGAGAAAAGAACAACAGAAATGAGACCTTACACACACGCACACACATACACCTGCACTACGTTAGTTTTAGAGAGGTATGTGCACAGTTTAGGTTAAATTTTAGGATTTTAGGCAGGCAGCACTGAAGAATTATTATTACGACTCAATCAAACGACAGACAAGTCTTCTAACTAGGGGGTTAGCCCCATAGATATATAGACTAGATCGATTATGCTTATTTAATAGAGACCGAAAAAGTGTTATATGTGCGGACCCTAACTTTAAAAAGAGAAGAGTACATTTCTTTATTTTTTTTTTTTGCTATTTGTTTATGCAATCTATGCGTACTTACGTACTACGTCATCATAGTTGCAAAGAATTTGTAAAGATATATAGGTTATACTCATTGTATTCGGGGACCGACCATATAACACGTTTACATAGCCCGTAAGCGATCTAGTATATATATATATATATATATATATATATATATATATATATGGTTAGCCCTATCAACCAGAAATATTCTGTCAATGGAAGCGAAGGAAGCATTGCACCAAAGTTTTAATCTGCTGATGAACAAAGTGGTGTAGTTTGTTTTTTTTAACATCTATCGTTTACAGATAAAAAAAAAAAAAATTAATAAAAGCTCTTGATGTTGGTGCAGGAAATCAGACCACTGTGAAATGAACTTTTTTTATTTCGTCAATAATGAGCAAAAATTTTGAACCTAGATAGGATCCCTGGATAGAAACCCTGGCTCACAACTCACAACACAACCTCAGCTCTTATATGTACGCAATTGTTGTATTTATTTAATATGCATTTATAATTTCGCATCTAAAACGCATTTTATAACTGCTTTTATGTATTAATTTTTCTTTTATGTGTCTATAACTTCACATTTATAACTTCACATAGTCTCCCCCTCCCCCTCTACTGCTCTCTATTTATTTCAATCTCTTATTTCTCATAATCCCTATATCTTATTTCCACTCACATTCTTAAACAACAACAACAAAAAAGACTCGGTGACGGCATATGTTTTCAGTATTAGTAGTTTTTTTAAGTTTTTTTAGTTTTTTTTGTTTTTTTTTGGGGGGGGGGGGTATAATAGATCAATACATATTACGTAAATATTATTGATGCAAGAATTTACCTAGCCCCATTTTTAAGTCATGGTTTTGTATATATCTATTTATACCTAACACGACACGATATTACAGAGAACGGGGTTTTTGTTATTATTATTATCCAGGGTTGTTAATATTGCAATATTGTATTGGTATTGGTAGTATTGCCAATACTTTTTTAAGTATTGGTACGATATTGCAATACTTCTTGAAATTTGATATTGGTATTGCCAATAATTATTTTTGATATTGGTATTGATTTTTAACCAATACTTAAAGCAATATTCAATAAGTTCTCTACAACATTGGTTGTGAATAAAGCTGAATATAATAAATTTTGCTTTGGTGTCGCCATCTTGCGAGTGACATTGCCAAGCAATTTTAGAATGAGACTGAGCAATGAATGATAATAGAAATCATAAATGATATCTGTGGCAATGAGTATTGACCAGTGAGTACTCTAAGTAAATTGATTTCAATGCAATTTGCTATTCTTTCCAAGCTTTTTTCCGGTTGTATTACATAATTTTCTTGAGTGTTTATTGTTATTTGCAAAGTATCGTCAGGCAGATCACTTGGTATGCTTTGGGTAACACCTGGTGAAACCCGGTGGAATTCAATGTCACCAGAGTTTACAACATTCTTTGTGTAAGTGACATGGAAGTTGTTGACAAACTTTGTGATGAACTTGATATCAAAAGACTACAGCCTGTACAGAAAACATTTGTTAAAGAGTATGTTGCTGTTATGAAGCCTGTTTGCTGTGGACTAGATATTTTGCAGTGTGAAACTAAAAAAGACATTGGACTTGGTTTCCTTTTACCAACACTTGTTGTGATGAAGGCTCAGTTAAAAGTGTTTCTTGATCAAGGAAAGAATAATCGGCTCGTAGTTTGTTCTCCATTAGCTTCATGTCTTTTGAATACCATCGATAGAAGATTTGCAAACATGTTTGACAGCATTGATGCTCAGCTGGCATCCGTTGTACATCCCAAATTCAAGTTGGACTGGATGGATGATTTGCAGCATTCGCATCTTATTGAAGTACTGAAGAGACGCGTTTCACAATCACTGATGTGAATCAAGAAATTAATAATTACTTGGCAGACACTTCAGACAGTATTGCATCATTGGATGCCTATCCACTTATCCGTAAAATATAAATATACCTGAATACAGGACTTCCTTCAAGCGCTGCTGTTGAAAGGCTGTTTTCATTAGGACAGCGGTCGGGGAACCGGGGTAAATAACCCCAAATGGGGTAAAAATGAAATTTGGGGGGGGGGGTAAAAATGAAACTTTTGTGAGTAAAAAGTATATATTTTTAATTTGCTGTGGGTAATATCAACTTACAAAAAATATTTTGGGGTAATGGTTAAAAAAGTTCCCCGACCGCTGCATTAGGAGGACGAGTATTTTCCCCTCTTCGTTCAAAACTAAGCAGTGCGCATTTTGAAATGGTCACTTTTCTTCGCCTGGCTAAATGGTAACTGCCAGTTAGGTGGCGTTACCCTATGAACTCTACTGCAATTCATCGTTTTGTTTTCCAGATGTATTGCAATCCACTGACTCGGTCTGACTGCTTTTACTATAGTGTGATGTTTAACTGTTTAAGTATCATTTGCTTTTCTATGACAGTCATTTTGCTTCATCCATCCATTCAATCATTCATTCATTCACAATATGTGTACAGCATACATATTATCTAGATTGCTAAAGGACGTTAAGGTATGCCGACTTATGTAATAGTAGTTTATTATGTTGTCAAAGACTTTTGGATGCTTTGAGGGAAACTGGTGAAGCAAGTGTTAACTATTGAACAAAATTTGGTTAAAAATACATCATATAAATCCGCCCAAAATGTTGTTATCGTTTATCGATGTAAGTGATATAGAGCAATGAATTACGTATTTGCGTTTTATTCATCGAATGACCCAAATATTGGTATTGGTATTGGCAATAATAAATAAATATTGGTATTGGTATTGCAATACTGGTTTTAAAATTGTATTGGTATTGCAATATTGTTTTTAAAATTGTATTGGTATTGTATTGGTATTGCAATATTGTTTTTAAAATTGTATTGGTATTGTATTGGTATTGCAATATTGTTTTTAAAATTGTATTGGTATTGGTATTGCCAATAATTTTTTTTTAGTATTGTTAACAACCCTGTTA